>PVKB01001737.1:0-62549 GCA_004027205.1 Ctenodactylus gundi | reverse complement strand
TCCCAGGGAGCCGGCCTCCCCTCAAATCCCTCCTCTGAGCCAGCACGCTCAGGGAGAAGCAGGGGCACGAAGAAGTGGTGGCAGGATCCTGCCTTGGCCGGCACACCTTCTGGGGCATCTGGGGCATCGGGGCCAGCTCCCTTCCTGAGCCTGGCCCACTCCAACCCAGCAACATAATGAACAGATCTCATGCCCCGGAGCTGTGGTGCCTACTTAACCATGGGGACCCAAAGCCATCCCTTGAAGGTCAGAAGGCCGGTAGGGTGGCCATTAGTAGAGTCCGGTGCCAAGTGGGGTGGCTTGACCTGGACTGTGGTCGGAGAAGCAACATCTGTGGTTGTCTCTCACTGGTATCTAGCCTACACATCCAGTAGCACATCAGGCAGGAGGCAGCCCAGTCCTAAGCAAGCTCAGAGTCCTGACCCAGCCCTTCGGCCGGGACCGTGTGTCTGAAACCCCACCCCGGGGACTGTCCTATTTTGAGGGGTACCCAAGTGCCTTTCCCTCCTCCGTGGGTTGGTAGGACAGCAGCCTCTGCTGTGGGGCCTCGTGCCACACCCAGCCCCAGCCCTGGCCTCTCCCTTCCTCCAGGCTCCAGGGAGTCTGGAGCTCTGAGATTCCCAGGAAGGTCCCTGGCCCCGGGCCTGCCAGAACCTCTGTGGCTGGGACACCGCGAGATCCAGACTCTCCGAGCGCCAGGCTGGCATGTGCAGGAGCCCGGGCAGTGCCCGGGATTGGGCAGCACCGGAGGAAGCCTGCTGGGTGACTGTATAGTAGAGAGGACCATGTCTTATCAAGGACACACGGTGAACTGGAGGACACACACAGCGGCGTCTCTGTGAAAGATGCAACTTTCACAGCGGTCCTCATCCTGATCCTCTGGGGCTGTGACAGAGACAGGAACCATGGTCCCCATTTTACAAAGAGGTAACTGGTTTCCGAGAGAGGCGGTGATTTGCCCTGAGTCACACAGCAGAAAGGCTCCATGTGAATCCGGATCGTGCCCAGGTCCTATTCTCTCTTCTTGCAGATAGATCACCAACCAGCAACATTCTCACCACCAGGCTTAGGCTTGGCATCAAGACCCTAGAGAGGCGGCCAGTCTCTGCCCCCAGCGTCCTCCGCCGGCCGTCGGGAGCTTCTGTGGGGACACGTCTGCCGACGGCCTTCCCCCACGCCCGGCACACGGGAAGGTGCTCAGCGCCCCGATAGTGTCCCGGCGCCCCAGGGCCTTCCCGAGTGCTCAGACAGGAATGCGCATAAAACGGAGGCCGTGCTGGGACCGCCCAAGTAATGGCATTTTCAGAAGCAGCCGAGCACAGTAGGGCCGGAGTCACTGGGGGTGAGGGGCGCACGGATGTTGGGAACGGTACCCTCTTCTTTGTTCCCAAACCATTTCAAATATTCTAGGGAAAACATGTGTGAACACACATATGAGGCAAACGCATACGTGGGGATCTACGTATGGGGGACAGCTAAGGCAGGCGGCTGGAGCTGAGTGGAACTGGATTTCACCCCGTCTTGACATCCGCCGCTGTGTGACCCCGACACCGAACCTCTCCGAACCCTTTGCTCCCGCGGAAAGCCGGAGACATTTCCCACCGCGAGGGGTTGTGGAAGGAACCGAGCTCCTGTTGTCATTCATGGGGACCGAGAGGGCTTCGGGCGGGCTCCGGCCCTCACAAAGCTTCGGGTCTGGTGACTAGACTAAAACGGGGTGCAAGAAAGGCACCCACAAGTCAGGGTCAACCCGCAAGTGAGTCCGGGCGGCGTCCCTGCAGGCCTCGGGCTGCCGCGGCTGTGACTGCCCGAAGCTCCCGGGGCCAGCGACGCGCCCGGAGATCAGGGTGGGCGGAGCGGAGGGCAGCGCGGAGGGCGCGCGGCAGCCGGGCCGGGGATCCGCGCCGGACGCTCGAGCGGCGCACCCGGAAGTCACCCTCCGCCGCTGGTTTCGCGCACGCGCCTGCTGCTGACTTCCTCTTATAGACTCAAAAAGCCTCAGCTGCACGACTGGCTCGTTGGTCTAGGGGTATGATTCTCGGTTTGGGTCCGAGAGGTCCCGGGTTCAAATCCCGGACGAGCCCCTCCTTTTCCTCGCAACCCTTTTACGATTTCGCACCCGTCGTAGGCTAACTTACGAAGTTCCAGGGCAGGTAGAATTTGGAAAAGTTCAAAGCTAATGACAAGTGAGTGAAGTTATCCCTACTGGCTGACACGCTTTCCATTCCCCGTAAGAAAGGAAAAATAAAACAGGAGGGCTCGTCCGGGATTTGAACCCGGGACCTCTCGCACCCTAAGCGAGAATCATACCCCTAGACCAACGAGCCGCCGTTTCCCCGGGTTTTCCATTTGCCCCATAAGTGGTGCGCAGGTTCCCAGGGCGCCTGCGCAAGCCGCGATGGCTTTTTTCCCGGCAGCCTCGGCTGCGCGGGAACCGTTCCCCGCCAGCCAGCGCAGCGGCAGCCGGGCCTGGGGGACTGTACTGTCTGAGGCCGGGGTCTGTTCCCCGGAGGAAAGTCCACTGCTCGGTGGCGCCCCGGGAGCGTCCTGGCGGCGGGCGCGGGCTGCGCCTGGCCAGAGCGCCCTGCGTGGCCTGTGCGCCGGACCGTACACAACCGGCCTGGGAGGCTGACGTCACAGCACCCCAGCGGCCGCGGCCGGGCCGGGGCGCCGGGACGGCGGACTCACCCAGAAACCCCGCTGCTTCCAGCGTGTGACGCCCCAGCGTCCCGGGAGATGCACCCGCGGGAGGGACCCCGCGCTGGACGGTGGCCGCCCCCACCCCGCGCCGCGCGCCCGGCTCTCGTGGAAGGTGGGCGACCCCGCGCCTCCGCTACAAGGCCGCCAGCGGTCCAGGCGGTCCTAGCCAGTTTCCGTTGCGGGTCGTTCCTGCTGTGCGCGCGCCCGTGCGCGAGTGCACACGCGTCCTGACATTAAGGTGGGGAAACTGATCTGCGAAGCCCAGGGAGGATTTTTCCCTAGTGACCCTCCCCCACCCCCCGACTCTGCGCCTTCAGGAGCCGACGGCAGCCCCAGCTTCCTTACTCGCACGTCTGAGGATGTGCGGCAAGAAGAAAGGCCTCAAGCCAGCCTGCTGGAACGATCTGTAAAGCTTCTTTCAGTCCCTAGCACGCTCTGGCTGGCGCCAGCTCTGCGCCAGCCCTGGGCCGGGCTCTGGGGACACTGATGAGTCAGGCCGGCCTCCTGAACCCCGTGTCCACTGGTGGCCACCCTCTGCCTGGCCCGGGGCTGTGGGCTGGTCTACAAGGAGCTCAGTCTGGGCCATGGCAGGCTGCGGTTGCTGCTCACCGAGGCTGTGGCCTGGCCGCACACCCAGGACCTTACCTCCTTTCCTCAGACATCCACTGCTACTAAACAAGCCTTCTTAGGTACAGCCCGGGCACGCTCCCCCTTTGCATTCACGGCTACCCCTTCCGGTGAGGGGTACGGGCCCAGAGGGCCCAGAGTCGCAGCGCTGGGAGGTGGAAGAAGGAAGATCACAAATTCAAGCCCAGCCTGGGCAATTCAGTCAGACCATGACTCAAACACTTAACTTTTTTTTTTTTTCTTTTTCAAGCAGCGGGGATGTAGCTCATTGTAAAGGCCCTGGGTACCACATTTAAAAATATAACAAAACAATCTGCAGACTCCCAGTCTTGTGTTTCTGCTCTTCCACCACACCTTCCAGGTGCCTCAGTCTCCACATTGCCTGTCCCTTGGTTGTCTGATCCATGCACACATCTGTGTTTTTTCTACCTGCAGTGGAGATGGAGCTGCTCCCTGAGGAAGGACACTGGCCACGTCAGCACAGGACCAGATGCAGATGACCTGTGCAAAGTGGCGAATGAATGAAAGTTTGTCTCTCTGTAATAGCGTAAGCCAAAAAAATACAACAGCTCAAAGCCTGGTGTGAGTCAGAGGTTCAAGGCTGTTGGCCCTCTGTGTTGGCACAAAATACCCGCTGGGCAAAAGAGAGATGGCAGGATTCTCTGGCCCCTTTGCCAGAGCTGGGGCCATCTGAGATGACCTCATTAGACAGAGAAGCGGCAGGGCAGGAGGGGGCCCAGTCGGTGAGAAGGTGACTTTCCAAGCGGAAGAGTCAGAGCCCTCAGCGTGGAGCAAGTCTTGTCAAGAATGTCTTCAGGAGGCCAGTGCAGAGACCAGAGCATGGGACTGCAGCAGGTAAGCAGCCCGAGTGTGTCTCCCCTGGATTCTGCTGAGAGGGAAGGGGCAAGGGTGGGGGTAGAGTGAACTGTGAACCAGAGCGGGGATTGAACAGTCTGCCTGCCTGCTGAGACCTCAGGCCTGAGGGCCACTCCTCCCAGCAAACCTGTCCCCTGGATCTCAGAGTAGATGGCATGATGTAAACATTTAGGTCCCAGGAGCTATTCTCCTCCACTCTGGGGAGGCCTCGAGACTTCCCAGATGCAGGCCTGTGATTGATACCATGCACTTGACAGCGGCTAGAGAAGTGGCCTGAACCTGGCCCAGCAGGAACCTTGGAGATTCTTGGCCCACAGAGGGAAGGGGCAGGAAGAGAGGGAAGAGAAGGGGAGAAGGCAGTCTCCCTTACCTTCCCCACATTTATACTGCTCTCCACCCTGGCATGTGGAGGAGACAGGTGCAGAGATCAGGGCTCACAGGTTCCTAAGGGGCCAAGATGCCCTGATCCAGCTAGGTGCTGGCAATCCAGACTCAGCCTGTTGGTGGTTTCTCCTTTTCTTTTTTTAAGAGCCTCAAGCTGAGATCAAAGGTGATATTTTTACAGCAACTGAAATAGAAAACCACTGGACACACAGTGGGAGGTGAGTAGCTGAGACACAGGCTCTTTTTATGCAGCCTGTGGCTGCAGTAAGCATGCTACCCTCGGCCATGGGGCATGGGGGACAGTGAGCGGTGATCTTCCCAACTCAGGTTCAAGGAAGAAACAGAGGTGAGCAACAGCTCCCTGTGCCAGAGTGACAGCAGCACAGGAGTGTGGTAAGCACCAAGTGCCTGGCACCTTCTGCCCTGGATCACTGTTGCCACTGCAGCAGAGTCTTGAGTTGATCCAGGCGCTCTGTTTAGGAAGCCCGGGGAGGGGGTATTATCTCGGCCCATGTTTTACAGGGAATACCTTAGTCCTGCAGGGAATTGGGAGCCAATTCAGAAGCCTGAACTGCGCGCCCAAGAGCCTTTCTGCTCTTCATGATCGCATCACCAAATTGTTTACTGCTCCCCCTTAATACTGGTCCCCATCTGGGCCTGGCATAACAGAACTTACAGGCCCACTAGAGTGGTGGATCTCAAAGTGTGACCACCAGACCAGCAGCATCAGCATTGTCCGAGAACATTCTACAAGTGTGATTCTTAGGTTCCACCCCAAACTCCACCAGGAATTCTGAGCGTGGGGCCCAGGTTCTTTGGCTGCACTAAGGGTATGAATTCCCACACCACATTATCGTCTCCACCTCTGTACCAGAGTGGTTGAGCCCAGTGTCAGCTAGCACACCTCTGGGTGTGTGCCCTGCGCGAGGAATCCTTCTATCCCTTATACAGATAGTAACTTTTATTTAGGCACAACCCTGTCAGATAATAACTCACAGATGAGGAAATGGAGGTACATAGAGCTGAAGGAATTTGGCTGGGATCCCACGGCTAGAAATAAGGAAAGCTGTAGAATCTCAGCTTTTTACAGATAACCAGCGGAAGCCCCAGCGGCAGGCCTGACTCCCAGCATGTGTTCGGAGACTGTGATGATGGTAATTAGTGTTACCTCACCTGAACTTGAGATGATGACCCTCGCTCTGTAACCATGAAATCTGCTGCCTTGTCAAGATCGAGGCGTGAGTCAGCTGCAACCACAGCCACAGTGTCTGAACGCCAGTGCAGCACAGGCCCCAGTGGTCGCCGAGCTGGGAGACCACAGCGTACCGTTCTGGGCTGCTGGAATGTCCCAGCTGGTTGCAGGGGAGAGCGTGGGTTCTGGCACGGGGGTTGGACCCCTAGTTTGGACCCTCGGGTTCTGTGTGACCTCTGAGCCGTAGATTTCGCCTCTGTAAATTGGTGGATGGCACTCCCAATTCTGCAGGTTCCTGTGAGGTTGAAGACGATGACGTTCGTCCCAACCCTGAGCATGCGCAGAGCTGGCTATCGAGCAACATTCCCCTTTCTTTCCTTTTCTGCTAGCTCAGTAGAAACAGCTGCTCAGGACCCAGAAGGGGATTGAAGGGAATAAGCTCCCAAGCGACTCAGATGACTCGGTCCTCCAGATTCCCTGCCCTGCCCTACATCTCTCCTGGCCAAGGTGTCGGAGGTCAGTACTGACATCAGCTGCATCCAAGTCACGGCTTCGGTGACCCGCAGAGAGGACCGGCCCCACCTGCCCAGCAGGCGTCCACAGGCGGGGGAGCATCTGAGCCCCTGAAACATCTGATGCTTGTTGGCTAGCTGCCTGCTCCCAGAGTCTGCCCCCCACTTGGTGAGAACCATCCAGACAGAGCTGTAGAGAACATGGCAAACAAAGACCAGGTGAGAGGTAGCCATGAAGGACAGGGGAAGCAGAGTCTCCGGAGTGGCCTCCAGGGAGGCCCTGAGAGCAGAGGAGGCTGGGAGAACGACTTAGATCTGGCCCTGCTCCAGCCTAGCATTGGACTAACTGCCTGTGCGAAGTAGGAGCAGGGGCAGGCCTCCCCCCTCTCGGGCCCGGCCCCGGCCCTGCATGTGGATCACAGCAGGAGGGGCAGGCAAGGCAACCCCTGACAGTCTGGCGTTCCTGCCCTACCTAAAATCCCAGGCCTGGAGGTCTAACCTGCTGGAGGTAGGTGAAGAATGGAGGTAGACAGGTAATACACAGCCAGGGAGCCACGATTCAGTGACTCAGGCCTGGAAATCAGGGGAGCCAAGAGACTGGAGAGTGATGCCCCAGCCCAGAACACTTTTGTTGCGCTTTAAGTGCCCATAAGTGGCGGGAAGTCATGCTGGACATAGGCAAGACAGTGGGTGGTGGCTCAGCCTTTCAAAAAATGGGCTGTCCAGCTGGGCACCCGGGATGGGACGGAGAGGCTCCTTTCTTTCTGGGCTTTCTGTTCCATGCTGTCAGCCAGCTCGGTCACGGCTCACTTTCACTAGGCACTTTTTATTATCCACGTATTTTATGCCAGGCTCCAAAGTATTTAACATATGTTAAAATCACTAAATCCTTTCACTGGTTGGTGCGTCCTGGGTGACTAGCCAGCCTGGAGTCTGGCCCCCACTTGGCAGATCCCAACATGGACCTCTCTCCAGGCACCTAGAGGTCAAATAGGCTGGCCCTAACTGGGCCACTCAAGATGCTACCTTCTCCCAATGCAGATATAACTGACATTGGACAACCTCCCTCTCCTCTGACAGGAATGGCTGTCTACCTCTTTCCTGGGAGCCAGGTAGGTCTCCAAGAAGCTATGGCCTAGTAGGCCTGGATTCTGAGCACACACAGACCCTATCCTGAGGGAGACCCTCAGTGGAGCTGGGATGGGTGCATGTCTCAGACAACATCCTTGGCCTTCTGAACAGTGCTGGGTGTTCATATGGCCAAAGTGGGCTTCTCAGAACTCGGCCTCTCTCTGGACAGCTCATTTGTTCGTGCATTCTTTCTCAGACAGGTCTCCCAAGGATAGGCTGCAGGGCAGCTCCGGGGCCAGGGGCCTTTGGTTTATGTCCCTTTCACAGCGTTTCTAGGAAAGGCACAGAGAAGGGTAGGGATCTGCCTAAGCTCACACAGCCAGACAGGGCCAGGAGGGCCCTGGATTGCAAACCATTGCCAGTTAAACAGCTTATCCCTTTCAGATAGGAAAAGCTATATAACCACAGACAAGCAAAAAAATAAATAAATGCACCTTTGGTTTGTTTTTCAGAGAAGCATCTGTGAATCTTCCCATCCCTTCTCATTTCCCCTTACCCTCCCAACAAATCTAAACCACACACCCTCCCGTCAGCTCCAGCCATAATCAATATCTTGCCTGCTTTTGCCAACAGCTGTTCCCTGCAGAATAGACCTTGACAGCTGATCCTGGAAGACAGCCTTAGCCTGGATTCTGGAAAGGCCTGGCGTCTGTTCCCAAACAGCAGGACTTCCGCTGGAATGAAACCGTTTAAGTGCAGGAAATAGTAAGAAACACTCCTGGGTAGAAATCCAGAGACTACCTCTAGCTCTGCCTGGTCTGTGGATTGGCTGTGTGAACCTGGGCCAGTCCCTGCCCAAGGCCACTGCTGCCTATCTGTGTGAGTGACTGTGGACAGGGCACCCCAGCACTCCGAGCTTCCCTGTGAGAAGGCAGAGATCGAAGGGATAGCCCTGTGTGTCCTTGGGTCTGCCATAGAGCCCTTGAGTGCTGGATGTAGCAGGCCTTTGGACCACAGAAGGAGTGGCTCCACTCACTGGTTAGCCAGAGTGTGTCCCTGCCTGTCCAGTGCTGGCTCCGTCCTGGCTCGGAGGCCTGGGCCAGGCTTGTCAATGGAGCCACTGTCTGCCCACAGTGCTCACATAGCTCTGGAAGGAGAGTGTGGACGCTGGGCCCAGCCCACCGCATGAAGTGTCAGTAATGTTGCTCAGAGGGCCTTGGGGCCCATGACATCATGGACAGCAGTTCCCGTGTTGGAACTCACAGAGCTGAGGCCATTTTAAAAGCTAGCACCACTTTTTTTTTCATTCATTCTTTCTTTTTCCATTTTGGCTAAGGTATTAAATGTGAGAATTGCTAAATTACTGCAGGAAGTAGGAAAGGCTGGGTTCCTAAACTGACTGGTTTCTGGAATCCTAACAACAGTGACAAACCCCGGAAGCCTGCCCTCTGTTCCCTCCAGGCCACAAGACCCTACTCCAGGCTCCTTTGGGAAAATCAAGGTTGGGAGGTCTGGGGTCTGCCTGTAGTGCTCCGACAGGCTCTCGGGATCTCAGCTTGCCATCTTTACAGCAGGTACAACAGCCCTTCTCCCAACACTTCTGTTAAATAATGCGCTACTAGCCGTCATTCATTCATTCATTCATTCAACCAATCGGTATTTATGAAACATCTATCATACATAGTTCCAAAAACAGTTATAGCAGTGAGCACAGCATAAAACGAACAAACAAACAAACCCAGCCCTCATGAAATTATGTTTAGGTAGGGAAAGGCAGACAATGGCCAGATAAAGTGTCTTAATCTTCTATTGCTATACCCAAGATGAGGTAATTTATAAAGAAAAGAGGTTTGTTTAGTTGTGTTCATGGTTCTAGATGCTGGGAAGTCCAATGTTGTGTGGCTCCATCTGCTCAGCTCTTCTTATAGTGACCACAAAGGTTTCAACTCAGGGTTGAGGAGCCGAAGGGAATGTGAGCAAGAGCACAGGGCACACAGTGGAAGAGGTGGCGGGCAGGCTGCCTGCGTTACGACAGCCCACTCTGCTGGAGCTGATCCAGCTGGAGAGACCCACCCTAACCCAACCTTGAAAGACTGACCTACTCTCTCAAGAAAGACGTTACTCCATTCACAAGAGTGGGGCCTCCATGACCGAGTCACTTCCCACTGGGTCCTTCCTTTTAAAGGTCTCATCACCACTCCGTACCAAGCTTGTATCACATGAACCTTCAGGGGATGCACCAAATCCAAACCATGGCCAGGGGAAGAATACGGCATGTCAGGTGGTTGATGGCCCGTGCTGTCCAGCTGGGGGAAGGATGGAGAGTCACGGTAGGTGGAGCGGCGAGAAGGGTCTCTTTGCAATGTCACGTATGGTGTAGAGGGTACTGAAAGAGACAAAGAGGAGTTCCTGAAGTCATCTGGGGGAAAGGCATTCCCCTCCATGGGAAGCCATTGGCTACTGTGGAAGCAGGGTCAGAGTTGAAAATGACTCCCTGGGTGTCTCTCCTAGACCACTGAAGCCTTCAGCTCCACTCTGGGCGTGGGCAGGCTCTCTGCAGATAAGAGTATAGTCACGGATGGAATAGTCACCTCTGCCTGGTAGGCTCCATCCAGTAGGCCCTTGCTCAAAACCTCTTTCATGTCAGGCTCCAGAACAGGATGCCTGAGGGTGCCACAGAGGGCATAGCTTGCCCGTGGCAGGCTAGACGTCAGGAGGCCTGGGCTCTACTGGCTCTGCAGTTATCTGGTGATGAGACATAAGCTAAGGCACTACCTCTGTATGTCTGCTTGGCTGGGATGCAACTGGACCCATTCTGCCCTTAGGAAGGAACATAGACTTTGAAACAATCAACCACATGGTTAAGAGTATATATATTCCATTATCTGGATCATCAGAGGGGCTGTGATGGAGAAGCACACAGTGTTTTGAGTGGCTGAATAAGGGCACTGGTCTTGCCCAAGCTAAGTTTTGAGGGTGTGTAGGAAAAATGAAAAGGGATAGAGGTAGCAGGGATGTCACAGGCAGAAAATGTAGAGGAGGCCAGTATGAGTGAAGGCAGAGAGCTGGGAAGGCTGCAGAGGAATGGACCAGGCTGGCCATGCAGGGCCCTGGGGACCCATGCAGTCCCCTTGTGCTTGCTGCCCCTTCTCACTCTTAACCATCTTAGTTTGGATGGTAAACTGTAAAGTCCCCCCGACTTACGCACTTGGGAGCTTGTGCTCAGAACAAGCAGCATTCCAAGAAGGCCTGGCCCTGGCTCCCTTTTCCCGGCCTCTGCCTGCTGCTCTGTATGTCCAGGAACAAGGCTCGCCAGCTTGGGCAGCCTACCACCCTCCTCCAGCAGCCCCTGTACCCCGCGTGCCAGCCTCTCCCTCTCTGGTGTCTTGATGTGAGAGCTTTTCCATCATGCTGCAGGCCAAGCTAGTCCTCAGTTCTGGGTTTGTTGAGCTGATTTCTAGTGTCCCCACCCCTGGCTATTCCCTGAGGACCTGCTCGAGGCGTGGGCCAGGCCTCACACTTTTCCACTTTGTGCTGCTGCTTCTCCTCCTCCCCCTTCCTTCCTCTTCCTCCTCATGCTCCTCCTCCTTATTTTCTTCTCTGTGTGACTCTCTCCCCTGTGGGGCCTGTCTTGCCTTCATTCTAGGTATGTTGGCGGTATGAGGAGAGCACATGCCCAGGACAGTTGGAACCAGGTCTCAAACTCTAGCTCGCCCCACTGGCTGCGTAAGCCTGGACAAACACGTCCTCCCACCTGACCCAGTTTCCTGTGCTAAGAGGTGGGGATGGGTCTCATAACCCCTGCATCTCTTGAGGGTAGGTCCACAAAGTACTCTTGCCAATTGTAGGTGCTCAACAAATGGCGGTCCCCTCTTAGCTTCTTTAAAAAAAAAAAAAAAAAACTTTAGTTTCTCCCCATTTTATTAATCAATATATTTGCAATACGTAAAGTTTACATTGAACTTCAGTATTTTGTGCATATATATTTCACTCTAGAGTTGCAAACTCTTCCCTTCTCCTTTTTGACCTTCCCATACCCGCACCCTCCCCTTAATTCTCACTCTCCCACCCATTTGGTTCTATAAAGTGACTGCATTCTGGATTTCTCATATTGGAGAAACCATTCTATATTTAACTTTCTGTGTCTGACTCACTTCATTGAGCATGATGGTCTCAAGTTGCATATCCACTTACCTACAAAAGACTCAAACCTATCTGTCTTTATAGACTAATAGTTCTCCATTGTGTATACATACCACAATTTGTGTGTCCATTGGCCTGTTGATGGGTATTTTGGTGTCTTCCACACTTTGCTATTGTTAGTTGTGCTGCTATACATGGGTATACATGCGTCTCTGCTATATGATGCATTTAACTCTTTTGAAAAGATTCCCAGAAGAGGTATGCTGTATCAAAGGGGATATATATTTTCAGCTTTCTGTGGAATTTCCGTACTGGCCCCCATCATGGTTGTACCAGTTTACATTCCCACCAGTAGTGTAAGAGGGTTCCTTTCTCCCCACAGGCTCGCCAGCACTGATTGCTGCTTGAGTTCTTGATATATGCCATTCTCTGGGGTTAGATGATACCCTAGTGATGTTTTGATTTGCTTTTCTCTGATGCCCAAGATGTTGAACATCTTTTCATGTATTCACTGGCCATTTGAACTTCACCTGAGATCTGCCTGTTCCTTTCCACTGCCCATTGTTTGATGGAGGCTTTGAATTTCAGGGGTCTTTTTCTTTAGTTCCTTGTATATTCTAGTTATTAGCCTCCTATCTGAGGTATAGGTGGTGAAATTATTTTTCCCTTCTGTTGGTTTTCTCTTTATTCTGTTATTTTCCTTGCAGCACAGAAACTTTTTAATTTGATATAATCCTATTTGTTGATTCTGGAGGCTATTTCTTTTGCACTGGGTGTCTTATTAAGAAAGTCTTTGCCTACATCTACATCCTTTAGGTTTTTGTCTAATTTGTCTTCCACAAGGTTCAGTGTTTCAGTTTTAATATCTAGGTCTTCAATCCTCTTTGATTTCATTTTGGTGTCTTAGCTTCCTTTTGCACTTTTTTCTCCCTGACCTTCTGCATGTCTTGCCCACATAGTGAAACATGAACACATCCTCCTTCCTGCTCTGGGCTGGGCCCCAGCCACCATGCTCTGGACAGTCTCTTCAGCTCAATTTGAGAAGAGCCAACAGTGTCACATGCAGCCTGTTTATAGCTAGCCCCATGGAGGGAGGGAGGTGTGCCTAGATGTTATGGCTGGCCTTAGCATGGGGTTCCCAAGGGGAACTTGGGAGGCATCTTCTGAGATATGACTCAGGCACCAAAGTCTTTTGTTTTAGCATGGACTGAAGGAAAAGAGAGGCAGCCTCCCAACACCAGCCCAGGCCTACAGACTCTTTAGTGTTGCACATCATACCTCCGGCACTTCTCAGCCTCCTGGCCTTTGTCTGTGCCCTTGATCCCAAGCTGGAGCACACTTCTGTTCCCCCATGTCTCACTGTGGGCCTCACACCAGCTCTAGAACTTAGACAAGACAGGAGAAAATCAACATGCAGGGATATACCCACTTTGATATTTTTATGAAAATATGTTCAGTGGGTTTATTGTGTCATATCTTGTGACAAAATTAAACAACTTATTTGAGGCTATAGTGGGTCTGGAATGGAAATACAGGTCTGCAGAGACTCCGTATTTCTTGTTCTTAATTCTCTCTCTGCCACACCACCTCTCACATGATTATGACTACATGGAAGCTACTGTGACTTACTTCTTGGCTGCAATCTAGTGGGCAATTGTGTAAATAAATCCATACATTTATGGTCAATATGTTTTTTGACAGAAGTGTCAAGACCATTCAATAGAGAAAGAACAGTCTTAACGAATGATGAGACAACTGAATATATACATGCAAATGATTATAACTGGACCCCTACCTCACACCATATACAAAAATTAACTAAAAATGGATCAAAGACCTATATGAAATAGGCAGAACCAGAAAATTCTTAGAAGAAAATATAAATCTTTAGTATTTTAAATTAGATAATTTTGATCGAATATCTAGAGCACAGAAAACCAACTTTAAGAATACGAGAGCTTGAACTTTACCAATATTTAAAGCTTTGTACTTTAGGACTGGAGGAATGGCACAGCAGTTAAAGCTCTTGCTGGGTTGGTGGCCATGAGTCCAAGGTCAGCGTAGGCTACATAGTGAGTTCAGGACCAGCCTGGGCTACAGACCCTTTCTTGAGACACTGTCTCAATGAATACATACATACATACATACATACATACATACATAAAGGACTTTGTACTTCAATGGACACTATTAAGAATGTAGAATGCAATGCATGCAATGGGGAAAATAATTGCAAATAAAGTATATGGTAAGTGTCTCATATTCATGTATCTAGCATACATAAAGAACACTTATGATACAAGAACAAAAGGACAAATATCCATTTTTTTAAATAAGTACAATATTTGAATATACATTTCCTCAAGATATACATGACCAACAATCATTAGTCATTGGGGAAGTACAAATCAGAACCAAGGAAATGTCACTTCTCAGTAGGGTGACTATAAGAAAAAAAAAAGAAAAACTGTCAAGAATATGGAGAAATTGGAACCTTCTGACAGCTGCTGGTAGAAATGCAAAATGATATCACCACTGTGAAAAACAGGTTGGTGATTCCCCAAAAGTCATACAGTTACCACAGGATCTAGCAACCCCATCCCTCACTACACACATCGGAGATCTGAAAACACACATTTCCTACAAATGCTTGCACATGGACATTCATAACAACATTTTCTACAATAGCCATAAATTAAAAACAATCCAAGTGTCCACTTAACTGATGAGTGGATAAATAAAATGTTGTATATCCATACAGCGAAATATAGAATTCAGCCACAGAAGAAATGGAGTCGTGATGTCCGTTACAGCATGGATACATGTGAAATATCCAGAATAGAAAAATTCGTAGCATTTTTTTTTTTAAGAAGAGAGATTAATAGCTTCTGGAGACTAGAGTGGTGGATTAAATGAGGAATGACCACTAATGGGTGTGGCATTTTAGAGGAAGGATGGACAGAAGTGTTCTACA
Source organism: Ctenodactylus gundi (assembly GCA_004027205.1). Lineage (NCBI taxonomy): Eukaryota > Metazoa > Chordata > Mammalia > Rodentia > Ctenodactylidae > Ctenodactylus > Ctenodactylus gundi. The sequence continues at coordinate 48,070 of PVKB01001737.1, read as the reverse complement.
ATTACTGTAGAAGTGATGGTTACACAACTGTGTATATTTAAAAAACCATACACTTTACAAGAGTGAAATATACATCAAAATTTTTCGGTATTGAAGATGGAATGGAACCCAGGGCCTTCACACTGAGCTACATCTCCAGCTCGTTTTTACATTTTGATAGTGAGACAGGGTCTCACTAAGTCACTAGGATACCTAGCCTCCTGCCTCCATCTCCCAGAGTACTGGGATTATAGGCCTGCTTATATCAGTTTTTTAAAAAATAGTTGTATAGATCTGGGCATGATTTTGTAAGTCACTGAGCCTGGTATCCCTCTCCCACATCCACATTAAACATGGGAGATGTGAGAGGGGAGATGACAAAGGGGAGCGATCCCACAGCAAGTTGGAGACAGCAGAAACTGTCCTTGAACTGTTGTCACCCCTCTCCCTGCACTGATTGTTAGGTCATAGAGGATAGGGACCTTGTTCTTCTGACACAAAGTACAGGCCCGGGCCCATTGCAGAGACCATAATCAGTCTGCACTGTTACCAGAGAGCAGATAGAGAACCAATCCCAGGAAGCCCCAGAAATATGGGCTCCCAAGCCCCAGTAACTGGAAGGGTGTGCAAATGACCTCCTCTGCCCTACCTTTTTCTTCTCTCCCCTCTTCCTTCTGCCTTTGTCATGTGACAGAGTGTGGGGCTAGAAGCTCAGACGGGGTCCCTCGAAAACTGACACTCCAAGGAGGGTACTGTCCTCAGGCCCCACTTGTGCGTTCCTGGAGGGACAGCTTTCTTTCCTTCCATGGGGTTATATGCTCCTCCTGAGCCAGGGATGGAGCTGAGGAGATGGAACTCTCTGGAAGGCCGTGTCTCCCATCAGGATGTGGGCTCTGTGACTGGCAGTTCCACCAGACCTCATGAAGTGGGGAGAGAAGGGAGGAGTGCTTTACCATCCAAAGGAGGCTGAGCGGACACAGATTCAGCTGAGCACCTCCCCTGGGGACTCAGACAATTCCTGGAAGAGCCGCCAGCCAGGGAAGAAGACAGGCACGGTGTTTCAGTGCAGAGTGAGAGGCTGGGAGCTTAGCTGACAGTTAGAGCACTCACCTGGCAAGTGCAAGGTTCAGTTCCCCAGTAAGCCAGGCTTGGTGGCCCATGTCTATAACCCCAGGACTCAGGATGCTTAGGCAGGAGGATGGTCATGTGTTTAAGGCCAGCCTGGACTGCATAAGGAGTTCAGGACCAGCTTGAGCTACAGAGCAAGATCCTGTCCCACAGAGTGACCCAAGGCTCAAGACCCAGTTATTTTGTGCGCAGGTAGGAAGTGACCTTAGTTTCCTGGACTGCAAAGTGAAAACAAAATTCCCAGCCTGTACACTTTAAATATTTGTGGCAAGGAAAGAGTGACAAGCAGAACCTGGCACACGGTCGGACGGTGATAAAGGCAGTCATTATCACTACTGCCACTCTGGGCAGGCAGTTTCAGGTCAGGAGCAGAGGTCCTGAGGAAGCGCTGCAGACAATGGGCCCAGACCCCTGCCCCAGGATGAGGTAATGGCAGCAGAAGGACGACTCCTCCTGGGGTAGAGATTATAGAAGATGTCCCACCTGTGGGCCTGAGAGCGGACTTGACTCATGGGCGTCCCGGACTCAGGTCAGCCCAGCACTGCCCTGAACTTGCTGAGTGACTTTGGCCTGATGAACTGCACTTCCTGAGCTCAGGGTACCCTGATGAGGGAGAGCTGCTGTGGATGACTGCTTAGGGCTCCTGCTCACTTACGGCCACTGTAATCTCAGCAGCTCTCTGCCCATAGCAGCCTACACTCCCTGTCTTGGGGAGGCTGGAGCATCTGTTCTTTGCCAGGCGCTGGGGCTCATAGGTAAGTTGACCCAAGCCTGTCTTCAAGGTGCTTACAGCCTGGCTGGATGAGTAGGTGTCTTCATCTGGACAAGGGTTGCTCAGGCTCACTTTGTGTGACAGTCTGCCTCCTCAGGGCGTCCTCAGCCACCTGTCCATGGAGTGGGGCGCTGTTAAATGTGAGGACAGTGGTCTGAGGCTAGGTCTGCAGCCTCAAAGAGGAGGATGGACAGCCCGGCCCTCAGACCCCAGTGGAATCGAGTGACATCATCCCCAGCCCCCTCCCATTTCCCCAGCAACTGGGGTGCTGGCCGAGGCTCCCCAGAGGCCCAGACTGTCTGGGTTTCCTTACACACAACAGCACCTTGTCTACATTTTCCACAATTAAATTGTCAGTTTGGGCTAAGTGTTGTCTGCTGACAGCCATCAACCTCTTTCTGCTGTCCCCCCACCCCCTCTCCCCGGCACTGGCACCTAGAGTGGGTGAGGACATCTCTTCCCGGTCCCTCAGTGCTGTGGGCTGAGGCTGAGGAGGAAATGGAAGGCAAGGAGCCCAAGGTCCAGCCTCGCTCTGCCATGTGCCTGCTGCGTGGTCGTGAGCAAGCTGCTTCCCCTCTCTGAACCTAGGTCTCCCCATACTAAAAATAAGCACTAATGTCTGACTTTCCTTTCCCCCGAGGCAGCCACAAGGCTCACGGGAAATAGTAACTGTGGCAGGGCTTAGCAGCTGTGAATCTCAACTTGGGGTCCAGGGTGGCTAAGAGCTGAGCAGACAGGCCAGAAGGGGGAACCTCTCTGCCTCCCCACCAGACAGACAGGAAAGGTTAGTCTCCCCTGGCCCAGATCTTCACTGCTGGCCTCTCAGTCTGTTCCTAAACTTGAAAGATACTCTTCCTAACAGCGCAGGTCCCAAGGGTGCCGGCAGAGGCTGTAGGCCAGAGGGTCAGGACCTACTTCCGGCCTCCTTTCCCCGTACAGCCCAGTGATGCTGCAGCCTGGAGTCTACCCCCGCCCCCAGTCCACGCCCTTGATCCCCCTTCTCCAGTGCCCCCAGCTGTGTCTCCCTGGAGAAAGCCCAGCCCTTCACCCTCAATGCAAGTCCTTCCATGGCTGCACCCCCCACCCCCATTTTGTGTCGTGCCCCACTTCATGCCAGGCCCCTGAGCACTTTGCTACGCTTCCCTGACACCATACTTTTCCCTCTGTCTTTGCTCCCCCTCTTTCCCCTGCTGGTAACCCCCTCTCTGGCCCCAGCCACCTGACAATTCCTCTCCCACCTGCACATTATTTATATAGACATGAACGCTAAGCGCAGATGAGATTTCCATCTGGAACAGTTTACGTACCTGGCAGAGGAGGATCTAACCTTTATCAGGAACCGACTGCATCCCCGGTATTTCATATACATCATCTCCTTGTTAGGCCTCCAGGAAACCCTAGGCTGTAAATTTCACCTCTCTTGTCTCCCAGGTGAGAAAACTGAGGCTCAGAGACAGGAGTGTCTTCTCTACAAAGGTTGGGTTAGGGCGGAGCCTCAAACTATATGATTGCAGAACCCAAGCTGGCTTTAGGCCTCAGTGCACACACTTCCTTAAGGCTGTACTGTGGCCCGGGCACGGGGACGTAAAAACACTTGCTATTAAGGATGATGTCATACAACTTTGCAAATCCTATAGACTTTCTATAATGATATACCCAGGACTATCACAAAGAAGAGGGGACCCCGAGAAAGAAGCCAGGGCTCACAGGAAGACATAGGAAGAAGAATCCTCTTCCAGACAGAGCTCTTCCATAATGGCAGAGAGACTCCTAGGGGCAGGGAGCTTCCATCCCTGGGTTAGGTAGCAGAGGCTGGGCAAGTTACAGCCACTGAGTCCTTTGGCACTTTGGAGCACCTCGCGTTCCCCTGGCCCTGGTGTGCCCTGAAAATGCAGTAGCAGATGAGGCAGAGCCACGACAGGCCCCCTGACACTCCCAGGCCGCTGAAGACACAAAAGAGGCTTTGATGACCAGAATCTTGGGAATAAGAAACGGAGGGGCTACCTTCACGATGACAAGATTGGAAAGTGACATTGAACAAGTATTTGCAGATTTTAAGCTTTTAACCTCTTCAAGCCTGGCTTTTCTGTGTTTCTATTGTCACCTAACAAACCATGCCAAGATTCCTGGCTTGAAGCTGAGGTAGACTCATGCTTCTATGGGCTGCTGCCTGGGGTCCCCAGCTCTGAGCACATTGAGCTCTTTCACCTGGCTGCATTTCACTGGTAGATCTGCCAGAGACAGCCGTCTCACACAGCAGGTTCTCTCTCTGCACCGGCCTCTAATCACTCAGTGGTCCAGCCTGGGCACCAGGCATTACAGCCATCTGGGTCCCCAGAGCTTAACAGGAGCTGTGAGGTCTCGAGGCCTGATGCCAGGATATCCTCAGATTACCTTCTGCCCCCACAGAGATAAGCCAGAGGCCAGCCAGGCCAACAGGAGGAAATACACTTACTTTGGGGTGCAGCTACATTGCAGAGGCGTCTGTGCTCCCCAGATGGGAGAAATGTGGGCTATTAAGTGGCTATTTCATTGGCCTTTTCAGGAGTGTTCAGAACCAGTGACAAATGACTGCATGGCTTCCGGGCTGGGTGTCAAGAGATCTGACAACCCTGTCTCCTATGCCATTTACAAAGTGGAATGAGACAAACTACTCCCATCCCTCAGCCTCAGGGTCTCTATGTGTGCATTTGGAGCCCTGGGATGTGGTGGGTGTCTGGCCCTGTACAGAGAGGATAAAACTCAGATGACATCTCCTTCTCTGCCCCCCAGTGCACACAATGGCTTGTGTCCAACCAGGGAAGAAGTCAACTGTAAAACTGCCACCTTGACACACGTCCCACTGCTGGTGACAGGAGCTGCCCCTGCCCATTCCCAGGGCCCATCCTCATGGCCATGATAGGTGTCACTCAACGTGAGAGCACGTGACTCAAGCAGCCAATCAGCCCCTTCCCTGGTACTGACAGCAAGCCAAGGTGGCAGAGGATCTCATCTGTTTGGAATTCCTAACTGGAGCTGCTGGTGGCCTCCTCCCACTTGGGAGGAGTGGGGCCCAGGTGGGCTGAGAAAGCAGCAACAAGCAGAAGTGAGTTTTAGTGGCGCAGTGTTCTGGAGGCCCAGGTACACCCAGCTTTCTCAGGTCACCCACCACATGACTCCGAAGTCTCCTATGGCAGTCTCTCCAGTCAGTGTTTCTTGTGTTTAAGCCACTTGGGGTTGGGTTTCTCTCCCGGAGCTAAAGGAGTCCTGAGAAACACAAACATTGTCTCCTGAGCAGCCACCAGCTTGATGAAACAACCGAAAGTTGAAAGCGGCCTTTCAGAAGTGACGCCCTCACAGACATGACGGGTGGTATTTTGTTATGTGCACCCAGGAAAGAAACCTCTCCACCAACCCTGGCCCCCAGGCTGCTACCGTGTGCTGTAGAATAACAATACCTCCCGTGAGGTCCCAAGAAGGAGGAGGAGGACATGCCCACAGTCCCTGGTGCACAGTGAGGTTCACTCCAGAGCTGCAATACCTTACACAAATTCCTCACCAGGCCTGGCCGGACTCACTACCTACAGAGCAATACCTGTCCTCTGTGTAGGTGTAGGACCTGCACGCACACAAGGCGGTTTTCCTATCATGCTGTCCTCAAGTAACCTCAGGAAAGGGGGTTAGTGGGTCCTTTTGTGCAAATGATAACATCAAAGATGACAGCAGTTGAGCCATTTCCCTGGTCCCACATGGTAAGTTGAGGAAGAGAATCCAAGGCAGACCCAGGTGTTCCACGGCTGTCTGGTCCCCTGCCATTTTGCCTGGAGTGTGTAGCCTGGAGGGCATTCCAACCTCAGGGCCTGAGGCGGGCAGGCTGTGCCACTCTGCTCAGAAGCCCTGCACATCTGGCCTTCCAGACAGCCCCTTCTCAAAGCACATGGGGCTGGGAACCACACCCTCTGGTCTCTCTTGTCCACCTGGGAAATGGAGAGGAGGCTTCTGCCAGTATTTTCCAGGACCAAGATTAGGAACCTCAGAATTGGTTCTGGGAAGCCGGCACCTTCCTAGCGACCTGGGGTCAGCAAAGGGAGAATATCTGTGAATTTCCTCCTTCCCATGGCCCATCTTATGACCCAGCCTAGTCAGGAGATGACAATGTGGGTTCTAGAGCTGAAACAGCCCTTGGAGGTTTTGCATTTCAGGCTCTCACCTACATGTAGGGAACAGGGGCTTGGAGAGAGCAAATTATACCTGCTCCCAGAGAGCAAGCCAGTGGTAGCACTCACTACTGTGACCAGCTCTCTTGAGCCCCACCCAGAGCCCCTGAAATACAGCCCACCCCGTCTGCCCTCTCCAGGAAGGCTTTGGGCCCCAGGAAGGAAGCTGAGGTGGCAGAGGGGTCATCAGAGGTCAGCATGGCGAGTGGAACTTTTCTGCCCTCACCCCCGTGTCCTTGTGCAGGGTGTACAGTGGGGGAAGGGGCTGCAAGTGCCCCTGACCAATGGCAGTAGGGCAAGGGCTGTGACTGTGGCACACAGGAAGCCGGCAGCACTACTGGCAATCAGATAACTAGGATCATGGCGTGTGGGGGTGTGACCCAGTGACTGAGGAGGAGGGCAGTGCACTGATACCCATAGCAGTGGCTGTTGAGAGCATGCTTGCCCTGCCCTGGGCCTGCAGCCCAGGTGGCCAGCATGGCCCTGCCATACAATGGCCCTACAGGGGCTGGGCACTGGGAAGGAGGACCAAAAGAAAAGAAGGAAAGTCAGTGGGCTTTAAAAATGTCCTTTCCTCGAGTATCTAAGGGAATCCCTTGCTAAACATACTCTCTTACACAAGCAGAAAGCTGGGGTACAAAGTGGGCCGACCGGGCCTCCAATCCCCCTGGACTTTCAGTCCAAGCTCAGAGCCCTACCTTACCCGGCCACTCAGGGTTTCCAGCCCTAGCTGAGGCCTTTGCCCACAGGACAGATCTGAGTAGCTGAGGGGCAGAGCTGGGAGGTGGGGAGGAGGGGAGTTGGGGGGCTGGGGGTAGTGGGTCCGGCCTGTCTTCAGGGTCCTAGTGTCCCTGGTCTCCCTCAACTCCCACAAGACACTGGGACCTGTTTACCCCTGGCCACAGCTATGGTGGACTCAGCTGCAGAGATCTGATTCGAGTATGAACTCCAACACTTGCCAGCACCTCATCTACGAAATGGGGACACTAATCCTAGTTACGCATAATGCAAAAGATTTTTGTGAGATTGTCTTAATCTCATTTTGTGAGCGAGAAGGCTGTCTTGGAGAATTTAGGCAACTTAAGATTACACAGCTAAAAATAAAATTGGGCAGACTCTATATGGAACCCAAAAATGACCGTTTGATTCTGGCTGTGATTCCAAATTGCTTTGCATTTTTACTCCAGCTGAGAGCCAGAAGAAAATTTCTGGCAGAAGCATTGCTTATACAAAAGTTTGGAGGCTACTGAACTTATTTCTCAAATGAACAGAGGGAGTACATCCTAATCAGAGGCCACCTAGAAAGGCTGTGACCATGGTGACACTTATGAGACTAGGGCCCTTGTCCCTAGTTTCTTGGTTCGAACAGCCGTGTTCTTTCCCTGCTTCTTAAAATCCCCACTCAAAGCCCCATTGCCTTTCCACCACTTTTATAATGGAACTGATCCCGGTGCTGTGGGGTAGGGGATGGGTGTGTCCCAGGGTGTGTTCACAAGGACATTCTTGTGCCTGTGTGCAGGAGTGTAGGTGCATTTGGCACTGTGCACTGAGGAGTTGTGCGTGCATTCTCACTGTGTGAGTGGAAAGACGCGCGTTTGCTCATGAACTTTACCTGGCAGAACTCTGTGTTCAGCCTCATCCTTAGGAATGTGCACGGCCACTCCCCACCTGTGCGCTCCTGAGTGTGTGACGGCACATAATGGGTCCCAGTACTCCCCGAGTGCCGTGTTTGTGACCATTGGTGGTGATATGTCCCAGCCTGTGTGCAAGGGGGCCTGGCTGTCCATGTGCGGTCTTGCCGGTGTGGCTGGGAAGCTGTGGAGCTACGTCATTTGCACCTGCGAAGAATGGCGAAGAGGATCAGGCACTTCTGGGGATCCCAGACAGTCCCCTCTCACTAAGTCTCCATTTGTCCTTCTGCTGGTGAGCTAGATTATGCTCAAACAGGTGAGCCCCTAGAAGGGCAGGTCGATGGAAACATGGAACCACAGGACATGGTGGGCAGTGCGAACCTGGGGGCGGGGGGTGGGACATGACTCGGAGCTTGCTGCAGGTTTGGGGAGGAGAGATCACGAGAGAAGGGAGGTGACCCAAGCCCCAGGCTGGGCTACACCCCCTGAGGGTCCTCCTTAGGCCCCTGTAACTTCTACAACCCAGTCCTCCGCTTGAAGAGGGGTGCATAGAAAACAGTCATCGCAGCGCTAGACCGCCCAGGCTCCGGCCCGAGGTTTACAGTGTGCTTCTCAGTGCAGAGTTCTGGCGCCTCCTTTCTCCTCTGAGAGGGCAGGATGGCTGGCCGGGCTCCAGAGGCCCAGAGAGAGGGTGTTGCACAGTACCAGAACCCGGCGTGCAGGTCTCAGGACCTCAGAAGCCCGTTAACAGCTAAGCTGAAGGAGAAACACCTAGTATGCTGGGGCTCCAGAGAGAGGCTCGACTTCCTCTGGCACGCTGCTGCGAGGATTCGTTATGGGCCTCACCTGGGCCCCAGGCGCCGCTGGAACGTAGTAGGTACAGCGGCCGGCTGGGGCGCGTAGTAAACTCCAGCCGTGGTGAGCCAGTCTCTCTCCGCCCCTCAACAGGGCGTGAAGTCCTCCGGAGCGGCGGAGCGGCGCCGCGGGTCCGAGGCGTCCGCGGGGACCCTCCCCCGCGCCCTGCGCTCAGCCCGAGCCACCCGGAGGGGTTTTGGCGCGCTGACGTGGGCGGATCAAAGCGGCCGCCAGCGCCTTATAAAGCCGCTGGGGCGGCCCGCGCGGCAGATCGCGCCGACTAGGGGAGAGCTGCGGCGGCCGCGAGCGAGGCGGGCGAGCGGAGCGCAGCCAGGAGCCGCCGGGTCCGCGCCGCCGTCGGCCGGGCGCCCGAACCGCCGCTGCTCGCCAGGTCCCCGGCGCCCTTCTCTCGCCGTGCGGACGGGAGGGCGCCCTCGCCGCTCGTCCAGCCCGCGTGCGCCCGGGCGCGCCGGGGTCGCTATCGCCGCTCCCGGGACCGGCGGGGCTGCGGGCGCTCAGCGAGCGACGGGAGCCCCGAGAGGTGAGCCAGGGCCGGGAGCAGACGCTCCGCGGGGAGCCGCTGCGGCTCGGGTCGAGCCGGAGGGCGACGGCGCTTCTCGTCCCCGCGGGGTCCCCCTACCTCTAAAGCTCGCCAGGCGCGCTGGAAGGAATTCCCCTTCCAGAGCCGAGCTGCGGCGCCGGGGACGCGGGCCGGGGGTGAGGGCCAGGGCGGGCTGCGCCTTCCCCGCGGCCCTCTCGGAGCTTCCCGGGCCTGCCCCGAGCCCTGGCCTTGACCCCGGCCCTCCCGGTCGGCCCTCTGATGAGGTCATGCCCGAGCCGTCCTGAGGGTGGGGGACTTGGTCCCGAGGCGGAGGGTGTGTGCAGCGAGGACGGAGAGGGTGGCACAAGGCGACGCGGGTACGGGGAGAACCGAGTTTGTTTACAGACCTGAGCTCCCGGCTGGCAAAAAGAGAGTCCTGTCCCCGGCCTCTCGGCACATCTGGAGACGCCCGGAACATTCGGCGGAGGTCCCGCTCTCCCGCCGCGGTGCCTCTGCGTCCCTCCAGGGCTTCGGGCGCGCAGGGTCGGCTCGGAGGGTAGCGGGAGCGTTCTCGAGTTTCCCACCCTCCCTACCCACTTCCAAAGCACCCGGTCTGCGCTGTGACCCCGCGAGACGTCCACGACCAAACCGGTCCCGGAGGACTCGCGTCTGGGGTCAAAGCCCGGCTGCGGACCCGGCCTCGCTCCGCCCCCTAGGTAACCTTGAAGCTGTCGCTCAACGTCCCAGGCGCGCTGGGTCCCCTTTCGGGGCAGTGCTACCCGAGGCTTTGCGCGCAGCTTGAACGCCGACCCCGGGCGCTGCGCCCGCTCCGGGTCCAGTACCGGCGCGTCAGGGTAACGGAGACTCTGCAAATTTCTGCGTTCTGCGTGTCACTTGGGGAGGCGGCCCCGGCGGCGAGGTTCCCAGAGATCTCTACAACTCAAGACTGAGCGACCACCTGTTTTCAGCACGGGATCAGGGGGGCCGCGGTCACGGGGTCCAGCGCGTGCACAGCCCCGGGTGGCCCCTTCCTACACTGGCTGCAGGTGGGGTAACTTGGAACTACTCTCCCGCGAGGGGGAGGAAGGGACTTCTGTCTCTCGGTAGACACTGCGCTTTGACACGGGCCCACTGGGCTCCTGGCCACCTGGGAGACGCCACTCGGGGCCGTGAAGCAAGGGATCGGCCAGCTCTTCCAGGATCACCAGGACTTAGAGGGCACTCGCTCTCCACCTCAACCCAAGCCCAAATGGGGACACCGGAGCCCAGGAAGAGGAGGAGACTTGCCTGGCTCCCACGGCGCGGTGCGGGAGGTGCTGCGGATCCTCCTTGAACCCTAACCACACGACCCCTGGCGGGCCCGGGGCTTCGGGAAGCGAGCGCTATCCGACACGCAGGGCTTGGGCTGCGGGTGACTCAGAGGCCCGCGTGGCTGTCCTGGACGTTTTAAACCGGAACAAGAATCATCTGTCAAGACCAAAAGCTCAGGCCAAGCTCAGCGATGAATTGGGACGACGGAGGGAGAGTCGGGGGCCTCAGGGGCCTCTCGGAATGAGAGCCTGGAGGTCAGGGTCTGGGGCCCTTCCTCTGTGTGACAGACTTGGCCTGGACGCTGTTCCCTGCTGTAAGTCTGCGCGTATCTCCCGCGTGCAGCCTCTGCTCCCTACCCGCCCAAGAATGCTTGGCATGTTGTGGGGACCCCGCACTTTGGAGTAGGGAGGAGAGACATTGGGGAATTATGATCTCCCCCACCCCCGCCTCGCTAGCAGTTATTTGTTTCGGTCTGAAGAGTGCAGTAAACGTTCAGGACTAGTGAGATACAGAGGTCGTGGACACAGATTTGATGGGGGGGAGGAATTTAGCTACATCTAGAAGTCCACTGAGACCCGGGCCTGGACTCACGCTAACACCAAGCGCCTCTGCTGAGCACTGACCTGGGAGCCTGGGAGGAGGAAAACACACACACACACACACACACACACACACACACACACACACACACACACACACACACACACACACACACACACGTATATATACACACACATATATGTCTATAAAAGTTCTCTCTTGCCCTCCTCTGGGTTATGCTGGAAGTCCGCGGGAAGCAGTGGGGTTTCAAGTGCATACCTGCGTGAGTGTGCGTGGAGCACACCAGGTACACATAATGGTGGAAACGCCGTAGGGGAGCCCAAGACTAGGAGGTGATTGGGGGCTGGAAGGACATCAGGAAAGGGGTGAAGTCCCACCCCTTGTTTCTATGGGGGCAGCTGAGGCCGGGTGCGTGAAGGCGTGGCAAAGCCCAGAGAGGCGGCTGAGAGCACACTCTTCCCACGCCAGCACCCCAGCACCACCACCAAGTCGACCACCTCTTTCCCCAACTCGTCAAACCCGTTAGGAAGGAATCCCTTTGTCTCTGCTCCTCTCCAGGGTAGAAGGGCTGTATATGCTCTGGGCAAACGCCAGGTGTTGGTAAATTCGGGAGAAGCTGGAAAGGGAGTTAATGAGGTGAGAACGGAGAGGGGCGAGCCGCAGAGAGCAGCTCGGCGGGCTGCGACCGGGCGCGGGGGCGGCTGCTGCGCGGCCCTGGGGCGCCGCCTGGTGGCGGTGGGCAGCACCCCGCGGCGCCGCTGGCTTCCCGGCTCCGGGAAGGCCAGCAGCCCCGCCCGCGCTGTGGCCTGGCCACCGGCCAAAGTGGGTCCGCCGAAGAGGTGCTCGAAGATCCAGCACCCTGAACAGTCCCCACTGCCCAGAGAGCCCCACCACCATTTGCCATCGTCCCCTGACTCCGGGAAACTGACGCCCGAGGCTAGCCCTCATCTCCTGTCTTCTCAAGACACTTGATCTCGCCAGGCACCGGTAGGTGGGAGGGCAGAGACCGCCTCCCGCCATCGCGGACCCGTCACTCACTGGCTGGACAGCCAGCTCACATCGCTGGGCCTCAGTTCTCTCCTCTGTGAGTTGGAGGCAGTGATGTTACCTGTCACAGGCTGCTGGCAGAAGCAAATGGTCTTTCCAACAGGTGTGTTCCAGTCACCCCCCATTTTACAGAAGGGGTAAACTGAGGCACAGCGGGTCTGGAGAGCTGCTGAGGCCCTAATACCTAATATCACAGGGATGAGAACGCAGATCCCAGCCCTCTAATCCGCCTCCTCTGCTGGCAATCCTCCCGTGCTCAGCTCCCTCCGGTGTGCGTCGGTCTGTCTGTCCAGGACTCTCCCTGGAGCTCAGGGGTGCTCAGGCTCCTACTTCGAGCACCTCTCCCTCTCGCTGTCACCCAGCAGGGTCTCTCCAGATGTCTTTGGTTCTGCGGCGGCTCCTGCCATCCCCGGGAGGCCCAGCCCGGGCCCTGCTAGGTGGCACGCCCTCACCCGGCACCTAATTTGAGCCAGACACCCTCGGGTCCCTGGAGTGTCGGCCGGAGGCCCCCAACCCCCACCCCAGCGCTTGGCCTCCGGGCCGACCTCCTGTGTAATTTGAATAAGACGCCTCCCCGCCCGCCTGTCGCCTTAATGCGCCGCCTGGCTCTTCCCCCACTGCAGGCGGCGCGCGGCAGCATCGGCGAGGTGGCCGTGCAGGCGACGGGACTTCAGCGGGACTCCTGCTGGGTGCGACCCCTGGGCGCGCCCCCGCGCGACGATGAGGGCGCGGCCGCAGGTGTGCGAGACGCTGCTCTTCGCCCTGGCACTGCAGACCGGCGTGTGCTATGGCATCAAGTGGCTGTAAGTAGGGACACCGCGTCTATGCGGACAGCTCGGGTGGACGTCTTGGGGCAGCGGAGAATGTTAAGAGGTCTTATGGGTGGGTGACAGTGCCCAGCCCCGGGATCCCAGATTGACCTGGGAGCCATGGGCAAGTCATTTTTTAGCCTCCTTTTTCTCCTTTATTAAACGCTGTCCTTACTTCCTCCGGAGCTTGGAAAGTGGGTGAGGGCATTGTCCTGTCTTGGCCACAGACCTATTCCAGACAGCTGGAAAGACCCCTGTAGCCCGCCATGATTGTTTTCTCTCAGCCTTCTTGGTCCCAGCTGGAGGTCTGCAAAGGCAGGTGACCACTCCACCTGGGTGACCTTAGAGGAGTGATCCTAGGACTCTCAGTGACCTCCTCCATCAGAGGACCAAAAGACAAGGCTCCTGAGAGGGTGGCGGGGACCACTGTGTTCCTAGATCTGACCGAGCCAGGGAGGGTGGCAGAGGGAGAGCCTTCTTTGCAGAAGAGTCGACTGTTCCAGGCTGCCCAAGACAGAGGAGTGACATCCAGCTCTTTCCTGAAGGAGCCGCCCCTGGGCTGGGAGAGATAAGCCCGGGCTGTAAATAACTCCACAAGTGTCCAAGGGCCCAGGAGAGTCCAGTTCCTCGGTGTGGGGGCTGTGAGGCAGGAGATGGCTTGGTAGGGTCACATACTGGGACTCTGGGGAGATTTTCCAGGGTCTGCCTCTAGCTGCCGGCAGAATTGCATGAAGTAGTTGGTGGGGATAATAGGGAGGAGGATCAGCTGGTGGAGGAGACCCTAGAGAGAAGCCCAGGGTGGGAAAGTTCAGGACATGATATGAGTCTACGCAGGGACAGGGGAACGTGCAGATAAACAGCGGAGGACAGATTACGGGGGGTTGGGGCGGGGCCCTGAGGAGGCCGTGTGGATTAACTGGAAGACAGGGAGATAGCAGCCGGGCCACTAGCAAACATTGTCGAGGTCACTGGCTCTGCTCCTCCTTCTGGGCTGAGTTATAGATTAATTGACTACTCAAGAGGGGAGCCCCCTCTTTTTGTGCTTGCTGTTTGGAAGGAAAAGTCTGGGCCCTGTGGTCTCCCTACCCGAGACACTGGGTCTTCACAGCTATCCCTCATGAACTTTGTGAGAAGCTACCGCTTTTCTCCTGGCACTGGGTGCCCAGTGCTCTTCCCAAGGGCATTAACCTCCCACTGGAGAGAGATCCCTGAGGGAGAGCCCCCTCACCCACCACCACCACTTGAAAGGATATTTAGAAAGGCACAAGGAGTGTCAAAGACTGAGAATGGGGCGTGGGTGACATTTGGTGTTCACAGAGTGTCCTGGGGACACTGATGTCATTCCCGCCCTCCAATGGGAGTCCTGAGGCTCCAAGAAGTATGTGACTTACGTAAGCCCCTATGCCAGCACATGGTGGAATAGTGAGTGGTTGCCTGAGCTCAGCACCAGATCATCCCCACCACATAGCCTGGACTGCGAGAGAAGAGGCTCCCTGCCTGTTGGGGGAGATGCAAGACAATTGTGGTCTGCGTCCTGTAACGGGGCGTGGGAGCCCGAGGCGGGGTAGCCAGTTCCACGCAAGGGAGCTAACTTGTAGATGGGCTTAGAAGGACAGAGGAGATTGTGATGGGTGTAGATGACATGAATATGGCCAACCCCGATGGGAGGAATCACGGCAGCAGGGAGACTTGGACAGAACAGGACCCACAGCACCTACTAGTAAGTGGCCCAGGCAGATCTCCAAGAACTGCAGACATTTGTTTTGATAGTACTCCTTATCACTACCATTGCATACATGAGGAAACAAAGTCATGTCCTGTAGGTCACCCAGCTGGCTCATGGTGGCTACAGGATCAGAATCCAGGCAGAGGGGCTCCAAGAGGCCAACAAGCAAGGATGGACTAATGATAATGACAATGACTAAGCTCAAGTTAAGGGAGGACGCGGGAGACAGGAGTAGAGTTTAAGAAGAACAGTTGAGTGTGGATGTGCATGTGCGCACACACACACACACACATATACACAGAGCTTTGTTGCATGATAGGCACTGCTGTAACTCTCTGATGTGTGTGGCTTTGTTTAAATCTCCCTATCTCCCTGTGCTGTGTCTTCTGCCACTGTTCCCCTTACGTAGAGGAAGAAATCGGCATGAGAGAGTTCTTCAGTGGTGGTAGGGGCAGGATTTTAGTTGGGCAGTCTGGCTGTGGCCTGTGGGTCACAGGAAGCCTCAGAACTGTTGGACAGTGGAAGTGGGAGGCCGGAGCTATCCCAGAGGTCATGCTGCACCCCTAGGCTTAAGAAAGTGACCTAGAGATAAGAGGGACATTGGACACAGGAACTGAAACCAGATGTGTTTGAGTGACCTGAGTTGCCCATCTGGTGGATCCCTGGGACAGCCAGAGCAGGGAGAGTAAGTGTAGGGAATGGTGTCAGGAACCATCTGATCATGGACAATCTACTTACCCAGAAAAACCTGGGGATCTAGCTGGTATCTTCTCTCCCAAGCCAAGATTTGGGTGACCTTTGAACAGCAAATATGTTGAGGATGGGTCTGGGCCACTCACTGCCTTGGCTGCCCTGGGATAGAGGGGGTAGAGGATGGTCCCAGTTCCTGTGAACCATGGCAGCGGTCCTGTGGAAGGCACCCACAGGCTAGGAGGCCAATTAAGACTGTTCCTTCCCTGGACAGCCCCATACCTGCTGCTCACAAAATGGTAGGCCCTCTCAACAAGAGTCCCAGGAGATCCTAGAAGGACGTAGCTGCTGCACAGTGGGGTGGAGCACCAGGTAGGGGTCAAGAGCCCCAGCCTGAGCTCTACCACCTTACTGCCACAAGGCAGACCCTAGGCCAGCCTCCAGATTCCCTGTACCTTCCTCTGCAAGTCCTTCTGCAGTGCTGCAAGGGACTGGAAGAGTCCTGACCTGGGACCTGGGAAGCCTGGCTTCTAGCCTGGCTCTGGCTCTGCTTAGCTGTGTACAGGTCTGGCCAAGTCCTGCCCCTTCTTGGGTCTCAGTTTCCCGCTGATACAGAGGAAGTTGGCAATGTCATGGAAGCTACTCTTTAGCTCCGGCGTTGACAAGTGTCTGATGGAAGCCAGCAGGGCTTGCCTCACAGAATGGGGTACACAGGGGTCAGCACACATGGGCTGGGGCGAGGACGCTGATGTCTGGGCAGTGCCACCAAGACGGGACTGGATCTCTGTATCAGGCTCCAGGTTCTATATCAGCCTCAGTTTCCCCACCTACACAGTGCAGGAAAGGAGTTGCCTGGTGGTCCTTGTTGGCTCTGAAGCCATGAGACTGATCCTTGGGAGAGAATAGGTAGACCCTCAGGTCACGCAACCTGCGGCTTCTCTTTCCTTGGCCTAGCATGGCTAGGGAAGGTGAGAGCTCTGAGGAGCCCTAAGTCCTAGAGCCAGGGCCTCACCGAGGAGCCATGGCTTTTCATGGAGGGAAAGGCTCTCTTCAAGGGCACCCCAGGGTGGGGAGGGCGATGGAAGCTCAGAATGGAGCCCAGTTTCCTGCTGTGTCCTCCTTGTCTCCTGGGCATTAGGATCAGGTATGACCAAGGCAGCCCAAAGCATAGTTGGTGGAGTGAACGTATCTGGTTTAGGGAACAAGGTCTCCCCAGACTCCATTGCTCTTCCCCGAGTGGACAAGCTTTACTGAGGCAGAACCACCAGGCTTTCTGAGCAAGCCTCCCAGCCCGGTCTCCTTGGAGTCAGCCCCAGGAGAAGCCGTCTCCACGCCTCAGTTGCCCGTTGCAGGCCCTGCCTGTGAACTCTGTTCCCTCCTGTCCTTTCTCCCTCCCTCTCTCCCCACCCCCACCCCTAGATAAACCAAAATGTTTCCAATTAGGGGTCTGCTGGAGGGAGGCAAGCCTGAAGAGATGACCACACCATGGCTCCCCTCGGCTGCCCTAATCCTTGATTACCTCCCTGAGGGGGGTTTAGTTAGAAATGGTCATTACCACTAATTACCAGATGACCGCTGGGTCCTCCTCTCCTCTGTAGTGGAGGCAGCTGCCTCTAAGGAGCCTACTGCTCCTGTGGGCAGCTCCCCACCCCCACCCCCACACACACAGGGCCAGCAGTTCCCTCCACGGTTTCCTGGGACTCCACACTGGCTGCACCCCCATCTCCAGGTGCTGCAGAGTAGCTTGGCCTCTGGCCTGATCTGGGCTACAAGAAGGCACACAGCAGGCTCTCGGGGGAAGTGAGACCAGGGCAGCCTGGAATGATTCTGTATAGGCCAGGGGGCCATGTCTGGAGCGAGACCTACCCAGAATGTCCCTGCTATACTTTGGGGAGGTGTGAATGGGCCTGAGTGAGGGGAAACGTTGCAGGCCACCCATAACTAGCCTTATGGGTTACGGTCGTAGCAGCAGACACCTGGCCAGGCTCACTGCCCTCAGCCTGCTTCCTGATGGTATGTTAGGCTTATATGATGGACATGCATTATGGGCTGAGTGGGGCATGACAGGGTAAGGGGCCAGAGGAGGTAGACTAACCTACTGCTTACTTAGTGTGGTACGTATCTTGCTTAGCCCATGCCTGTACTTTGATGCTCAGAGAGAAGTAGCAACTTGCCCAAGACTGCACAGGACATGGAGGGCGGAATCTGTGCTAGAATCCAGGTCTCCTCTCCCCCTCAGACCTGAGAATCACCTGGCAGCGAGCAGAGGAGTGCCTTGTCTGAATATTCTAAATGCTTTGAATATATCATAATATATTTTGAATATATGATCATCTCTACATAGCTTTTTAAAGTAGCATTGACCATTATAACAGATAAAGACTATGGGCCCAAAGAAGCTGGGGTGTCTTATCTAGGTCACACAGCTAGTGCCCAGAGTTTGAGCCACAGGCCAGCCCAGAAGCTGGAATAACTGGATCCTTGCCTTGATAGGTTTATCCAGCCATGGGACTGGAGGAAAGGATATATGCCGTGTTCGTTACCAAAGGCATCTAGGAAGACTTGGTACTTAGTAAATATTCCTTCAACAAGTACATCAAGTACATTTATTCATTCCAGTGCAGGATCAGGGGAAAGGCATTCCTGGCATCAGGAAAAGGTTGGACAAAAGTGTGGTGGTAGGAAAGTTTCTTTCTCACTGTAACTCATCCTAGAAAATACATTTTTCAGGTTCAGACACTGAGGTCCTGAGGAATAGGTCACTCACCAAGATAACGGCTAAATCTGCTTTAGATACCACATTTTCCAAATTCTGGAGCATCATAAAATTGAACGCCCTTTAATCCTTCAGTGGCAGTCCTGCACATGCATAGGGACTCGGCAACACAGTAAATTGGGTTAGTTGAAACATTGATGGAAAGCATACAGTAAGGGCTCAGTTAATAGTATGTATAATTATTGCAATAATCTAGCAGCTAGCGTGCTTTCTGGCACAGAGCTGCTCAGAGCTGAGTGACTGTTGAGTAGAATAATACCTCACAGCTGTGCAGGCTGGGTGTGCTTTGTGAGCTGCAAAACTGTTTGTCGTTAGTACAATTATCATACAGCTTCGGCAGGATGGGAGTGGTGATCCTACATTAGGTAAGCCCAGAGAGGGACAGAGATGTGCCCTGAGTCACACGGGGGCTGGAAGGGGAATCATCGCTTTGCCATTACAGCTTCGCCTCTGGTTTCGTGGCTCTTTTAAGGAAGGTTCGAGTCTAGAGAGGGGAACACTGGGGCCAGCTGGGCAGCGGTGGCAATGTGGCTGCTCACAGCCCTGTCTTTCTTCCATTGCTTGTTTTTGGCGACGTGCAGGGCACTGTCCAAGACGCCCGCGGCCTTGGCACTGAACCAGACACAGCACTGCAAGCAGCTGGAGGGCCTGGTGTCTGCGCAGGTGCAGCTGTGCCGCAGCAACCTGGAGCTCATGCACACCATCGTGCACGCTGCCCGCGAGGTCATGAAGGCCTGCCGCAGGGCCTTCGCCGACATGCGCTGGAACTGCTCCTCCATCGAGCTGGCCCCCAACTACCTGCTTGACCTGGAGAGAGGTAGGGGGCTTCAGGGACTGCTGCACACCTGCGAGGGGCCGGGTGGAGGAATGCCGGCGCGTACATGTGCATGTTTGGATAGCTGGATGAATTCACGGGTGGATTCATAGGCTTCTGGATGGATGAGTGACGAGGTGGAGGGATACACCGATGGATCCAGGCGTGGCTGTATGGACGGCGGGTGTCCACCCTAGCCATGGCCAGTCGGGCGTGAATCAGTGAGTGCATGCACGTGGAGAAATAAACATATAGTGCGGGCAGCCTAAGCAACATTACAGGTATGGGTACAGATGTGACCTCACACATGAATGACAGGCCGAGGAGGCCTGCAGCACGTTCCAAGGTAGTTGGCTGCTGCCCCGTGGGCATGGTCAGGGAGGCTCTTGGAAGGGGAGAGTATAGATGAGAACCCAGGGAGCCCGCGCTCAGGGCAGGCAGATGTGCACTAGGCCACCCTACTCCAGGTAGATGGAAACTGCTGGGCCATCAGAGTGGTTAGGGACAGAGGAACAGCTGTGGGGCAGACTGCTTGGAGGACTCAGTACACCAGAGAGGCTTTTGACAGGGTTTTGTTGTGTGCCTCCCTGTAGCCCTGACTGGGTGGGCTCTGACCACACACATTCCAGGGGCACCAATGGTTGACAGCCTTTTGACTCATTAGTCCCAACTCAGTAATAACTTCTCTCAACAGTGACAACTGACATCTGTGCAGTGCTTGGCAAAGCTCTCTCCCTCCCGGGTTATCCGAATGCCAGGGCAAGCTACTGAGGGAAACTGAGGCTGTAGCGGGGGGAGTGACTGCCGGTTAAGAGACAGAGCCAGGGCCCAGCCCCGGGGCCAGAGCAGCCCCAGCTGAGGCATGTTGGCTCCACGTTGGGTCCCCAGGTCTGCAGCCACTGTGCGTCGCAAACTGGCTGGCTTCACACCACAGAGGCTGGGAGTCTGCAAGGGAGGTGGCTGTGTGCCCTTTAAAAGCCCTTGGGAAGCTCCTTCCTTGCCTGTTCCTAGCCTCTGGTGGTTGGGTCAGGTCAGCTGACTTGCGGCTGCAGCACTTCAGTCTCTGCGTTGGTGATCACATGGGTCCCCACCTGCCATGTTCTTCGAGCCCTCCCCCCAGGGCAGGGAGGGGCTGTGGGCAACAGCGTTGCTTCCTGGTGCTCTCTCTCCTTGTGTGTTGTGAGTCCAAACTCTTTTCTAAAGTGTGCTGGTCATTGGATCAGGGACTACCTGGTTCAATGTGACCTCTTGTTAGCTCCATGACATCTGCAAAGACTGTAGTGCTAAATTAGGTCTTGCTCACAGGTACCAGGGTCAGGGCTTGAACATAATCTTTTGTAGAGGGACACGATTCCACCCTCAGCAGACTCTCTGCATACCTGCCGGGCCCACCAGGTTGTGAGTTCTTGGTGGCACTCAGGGCCTGGGCTTTGGTTCTGTAGAGTAACTGCTCACACTCGTGCAGGGTAAAGAGAGGCCAAAGTAGAGCGCTGTGAGTGTGAACAGGAGTGTGCGTGAGGGCATGCTGGGGTGCGCTGTGTGTTGTGTTTCTGTGATAGTTAGGGGAGAAGAGGTGACACAATGATGACCCCAGTGCACTCCTCCCGCACCACCCTGGTGACAGTCCTGGCCCAACGCCCCAGCAGTGGGAGTGAAGGAGGAAGGGCCTCAGACTTGGGCCAGTCTTATCCCTGAATCAGCCTGCCGCAGCTGACCCTCACGTCTGGCCCCCACAGGGACCCGGGAGTCAGCCTTCGTGTATGCGCTATCGGCTGCCACCATCAGCCACGCCATCGCCCGGGCCTGCACCTCTGGTGACCTGCCCGGCTGCTCCTGCGGCCCCGTGCCAGGTGAGCCACCCGGGCCCGGGAACCGCTGGGGAGGATGTGCGGACAACCTCAGCTACGGGCTCCTCATGGGGGCCAAGTTTTCCGATGCTCCTATGAAGGTGAAAAAAACAGGATCCCAAGCCAATAAACTGATGCGTCTACACAACAGTGAAGTGGGGAGACAGGTAACCACCCACCCCACCCACCCCAGATGATGTGCTTGTGCCATTGGCTGGAAAAGGGCCAGCGGTATGCCCCAGTGGAGGGATGGGGGATGGGCCCTGATCGCCTGAGACCTCCCTCCGCTCTGCCCTCTCCAGTGCTTGGGGCTTGCCTGGCCCTCCTCTACTAGGGTGTCTCTGGGAATTGGTTGTTGGGATCGAAGGAGCACTGAGCTAGGACTGAGGAGCACCGATTTCCGGCTTTGGCTCTGGCTCTCAACTCACCAAATAATGTTGGGCAAGTCACTTCCTTTCTGGCCTCAGTTGTTCCCATTATAAAATGGTGATTGGGTGTTCAGTCTGGCCTGACATGTTCCTCAGCATTTCTTCCAGGGCCTGACAGGTGCTGTGGGCAGACAGCATTGGACTAAGGAGTCCTCTCTTTGCAATGAATGGGCAGTAGGTTTACCCAAAATCGACCCAGTCTCCAAAACTCGGTTCCCCCCAATGTCTTCTGTTACTAGTATTTCATGAATTCCTCCCTTCATTTTATTATACGAGTGGCTAGGTGAGTGAGCACAGAGGTGAATGAACAGAACTCTTTAGTTCTTGAGTATTAAAACAAACTTCATACCATACCAATGTGCTACGTAATTGATGAATTTTCTTTCTTGTGGCTCAGGACAGGCAAGTACTGTCTCCTTTTAACAGATGAGGAAAAGGCCCCAGGAGGACAGAGTGTCATGTACACATGGCATTTCACAAACCATGAGCCCCATTTTACAGAGACACCAGCAAGGCAACAGTGCTGAGGTGGCCTGGCCAAGGATAGAGGGCACCGTGGAGACCAGGTGTGTGGGGCTCCATGCCCAGAGGCCTCTCTGTCCTCATTTTCTTGCCCATCTCTCTTGTTTGAGGTTTTCAGGGCATGGGACCATCTGGGAAACTAAGGCCAGATTACAATGTAGGTCTGTCACAGAGCCAGGCCAGCAACTCAGGGCTCTGGCCTCCTCCTCCTGCCCATGGAGACCCAGAAGAAGTCCTTCACCCAGCCCCTGCTGTACCCCCAAGACAAGCTCTGAGCCTCCAGTTGCCAGGAGCACAGCCCCCATGTCCAGTACAGTGTGTGGGAAGCGGTGCTTAGCCTCAGGCCCATCAGGCCTGTTCCTGGGGCCATCTGCAAAGAGGCCTGCTGTCCTCAGCATGGCTGTGTGAAGACCAAGTGAGAACACAAATGTAGTGGTTTAGTGCTCACACATAGTGGCCTTTGAGCTCCAGGTGGCTCCCTACCTCATAACCAGGCACTGAGCGTGTCTCGCCAATTCCTGGTGACCCCCAGCACTGGCTTTCTGCAGCCCTGTTTATTTGGTCCCATGCCCTCTACAAGTTTGCTCGGCAAATTCTGTTTTTTACAAACACATTCCCTTGGTCCCCTCTTCCTGACACTGTTGAGGGAGGAGGAGCCCCAGGACCTCCACTGCTACCCTCATAGACTCACTGAGTTGTTGGAGCAAGTCCATGCCTACTCTGTGCCTCAGTTTCCCCAGTTGGGCCCAGGTGAAGCAGGACTTTCGTAGCTTTGTACGGGATAAGCTGCAGGGCCGACAAGACAGCAGATCTGAGCAAAAAGTCTGGACAGGAAGGCCCTTATAGGCTTCTAAGTCCTGTGCTTCAGGCACGAATGGGCAAACTGGAGCTCAGAGAAGATAATGGGATCAAGTCGTTTCCGAAGCCAGGGCTAGAGTCTACCCGAGCACCTGGACCCCAGCCGCCCCACTTCCAACATAGCTGTTAGACTGACTTTTCAGAACTAACATCGACTTAACTTTTATAGCTCCTCACCCCATTTCACGTGTGTCTGTCATTGAGTTCTTCTGTGCTCTGCAAGGCAGGAATGATAGAAGCTCTGTGCTTGCTAAGTGCTGCCTGGCAAGAGCCCTGGCAGTAGAGGGGAAAGAACACTGGGAGTGGGACAGGGGAGGTGCCCCAAGTGCTCACCCTGCCTCTTCTTTCCTCTCTTCCTCCCTTTTTCCCACCTCCCTTCCCTCCTTTTTCTTCCCATTTTTCCAGCAGGCATTTAGCGAGCTCAAGGTCTTGTTTTTGTTTTGTCTTTGAGACTGGGCTTCAACCTGTAGCCCAGATTGGCCTCGAACTCGCTATCCTCCTGCCTCAGCCTCCTGAGTATATCACCCCAACTGGCTTAGCCCCAGTTTTGTGGGAGAGCAAAAGGTGTGGCACAATTAAAAGCCTTGGTTTTGGTATCACCTTCAGACCTAGGTTCAAATCCCCGTTCCACAGTTATCTAGCAGTGCAATCTTGGGATAAAACTTAGCCTCACTAAGCCTTTATTTCCTTTTTTTAAAAGATGGGATAAATAATACCTACTGGAAGGGTTGTGGTAATGGTTTACTTCTATCATGTGTTAGAGCACTTAGTGTACAGAAATCACTTGATAAGCGATACCCATTATCCCTGCAAATATCACGTTTTCTCTGTCTACTCCCTTCAGCTGCCTCCAGGTCAAAACGTAACCCATACCACTTACCAGCTTTGGAGCTAAACGCTCCATCCCTTGAGGCTCAAGTGGGCAATGAGTTGCTGAGAGTGCCCAGCCAGGCAGTGGGAGTCAGGGGTCCCGGGGCAGGCCGGGGCGGAGGTCCTGGCTGCCCAGCCCGACGCCCCCACTGTCCACAGGCTCTGCGCGCCTCTCTGGAAGTGAAGTGTAAGTGCCATGGGGTGTCCGGCTCCTGCTCCATCCGCACCTGCTGGAAGGGGCTGCAGGAGCTCAGGGACGTGGCTGCTGACCTCAAGGCCCGCTACCTCTCGGCCATCAAGGTTGTGCACCGACCTATGGGCACTCGCAAGCACCTGGTTCCCAAGGACCTGGATATCCGGCCCGTGAAGGACTCAGAACTCGTCTACCTGCAGAGCTCACCCGATTTCTGCATGAAGAATGAGAAGGTGGGCTCCCACGGGACGCAAGACAGGTGAGACTCCAGGCACCCCCGCTCAGGGCCAGACACACAGTGGGGATGAAGCCATCGCCGGTGGAGCGGGGAAAGCTGAGTGGAGGTGTGGGGGGGAGAGATACCTGCAGAGCTCCTGGGAGTGTCTGCTCGGCACCTCGCCCTGCCCCCCACCCACTCCCTCTCAATATGAAAGAGGCGGGATGTGGAAAAGAAGGCTGCCCAACTTAAGATGGGCACTTGGCAGGTGTCTGTCAAAGTGCCTGTGTCCTGTTGCTGGGACAAAAGAGGAGTTGGTGGGCACAGGAGGCGGGCTGAGGGGAGCAGAAGCCCTGCCATGGCCATCTACTTCACCTGCAGAGCCAAAGGAGAGTGCGGTTTACATTGAAGAAATTCACGCTCATGTTCCCAGATGTGTGCAAGCTCTCCCTGCAAGGCCCTAGCTGCTCCAAGGCCTCCTGGAAGCCACAGTGTCCCCAGTTTCAGAGCCAGAGCTTGATTCCCCACCCTAGCCCCATCATAGCCCAGGACAGAAGAGAAGAAGGGGGCCAGTGGTAACTGCAGACCCACTGTGTGCCAGCTGGGGCAGACGAGCATATTCTTGGGAAAGCCAGTCCTGAGCCAGTAGAACCGGGAGTTCTGCAGTGATATGTGGCCTCCGGGGGTCGCCAGGACATATGCGCCGATGAGGCCCCAGAGAAAGCTGCAGTGAGGCGTCTGATTAAGCTGTGTTTCCCAGAGGTGCTGGCTGGGGAACTCTTTTATTAAGGAGCCTCAATAGCATTCCACAAAAGTAGTGTGCGGTGGAGTTAGAGGAATATTGAACAGAGAGCGGGTGTTTGGGAACGTGTCTGGCACATAGTTGGTACTCGGCCAGCATCTGCTTCCTCCGCAGCCCACGTTCCTGTCTCCAGGAGGGGAGGGCGGGTTTGGGGACTCCATCCCCACAGGCCAGGGCAGCAGGCTTTATGAGGAGGCCCAGCTCCCATCTGGAGGCCAGATTGAGGGGGTCGGGCAGAGGGAAGATAAAGTGGGTCAGGACAGGGAGGCAGGAAGGAGTGAGATCTGGGCGGAGTCAGCAGGGTGAGAAGGGGAGAGAATTCTAGAATGCAGAGGTCCGGGCCAAGCCCAGAGGACCCTGTAGTGAGGAAAGGGTCTTCCAGGGCCTCCGAGGGCTTCCTGCCCCCGTGAGCATGAGCATATCCTTCACTGATGCAAGGTTTGGTCCCATCCTCTGCAATGGGATGATGGGGCTTTAGTCCTGCTCCCTGGCACCTCTGCTCGCTGAGCCAGAAGCCTCCCTCCTGCCCACCTTCTGTCCTCCACCTTCAGGCTGCACTGGCCTCTTCTTTCCCAATCGCACTTCACCCCAAATCCAGCCCCAGCCCTGCTCCTTAATTCCTGAGCACGTCCCCCAGGGCTTCCTGTGCCAGGCTCAGGCATGCCTCAGGCTTGGGCCCTGGCAGCCATCAGTGCTGGCCAGCCTTGCTGCAGTTACAGACAGATACTCTCAGTATCTCCCTTGTTACCTCCACCACCGCTGCCCGTGTGTTACGAGGCTGCAGGCCGTGTGTGGCTCTGCCCACCTGGGAAGTGAGGAGAGACCTCAAGTGCTCAGACTTTGACAGAGGGAAGGAAGCCCAGGATGAGGGCAGCTCAGAGGACCCTGGCCCACCTTGGACGTGCAGAAAGGCTTCCTGGAACAGGGGAGTATGATTGGTTAGGTTAGGGACTGGGCATGAAGAGGTTTGGAGTGAGTGGGCCTGGTTTACGGCTCACTGATGTGCACAGGTGGCGTTGCTCCAGAGGCTGGTTCTGTCCCTGGGAAGATACCTCCTCAAACCAACCTGAGGAAACTAGGCTTCATTAGCAATCAGTATGCCCAGCCCCAAACCTCTTGCCCTCTTTCTCCCAAAATCCCACACCTCTGGAACCCACCCTCCCTCTCTGGCCTGTGGCACAACCTCCCAGTGGACCTTGGCCTAGCCCAAGCTTCCATGATCCACAGCTCCCATCCCAGGCATCCCGATCTGATGCTGAAGGCCAGGTTTCAGGCCTTGCATGTCAAGAATTGGTGGGTGAGAAGGGTGCTCACTGGGGGTGGCAGGGCCAGTTGGCAGCAACCTGCAAGATGGGCTTTGGGGGCACTCATAAGTGTGGCGTGCCAAACCAAAGTCCACAAGATTTAGTGACTTACTTTAAGTTATACAGCCAGTAGCAAGCAGAGCTGGGCTAGAATTTGGGCCGGTTGGGCCCCCAGCATGTGTTCTTCCCACCGTTCCCTCCTGCCTCCAACTCACTGAGCAGACTCCCTCTGCAGGGATCTCCCTCCTCCCACCCCAAGACCGAACCCAGCCTCCTCCTGGGAGGAGCCCTGCCTTCCATCTGTTCTCTCGCCATTCTTACCCCAAGTCCTAGGCTTCATGCAGGCTCTTGCCTCCACCCCACACACTCTTCCCTCCTCTACCTGTAGACACTTGCTCACATGTGGACTAGCCTAGGTGATCCCTCTTCTCCCAAGAAACCTTCCTAACCTCTCAGACCCCTGTGCTTAGCCCATGTGACCTTGGGCAAGTCCCCTCTCCATTCTCTGCCTTAAGTTTCCCACCAACAGAGGTGAAGATTGGATTCGGTCATCACTAGGGCTTGTCTACCTTGGACTTTCTAGGGTGTCTCTGTCCACATGGCTGTGGGGACCTTTGCGTCCCTGCTCAGTGCCCCAGATCTGTGCTT
The DNA here is from genome assembly GCA_004027205.1 of Ctenodactylus gundi. Classification (NCBI taxonomy): domain Eukaryota; kingdom Metazoa; phylum Chordata; class Mammalia; order Rodentia; family Ctenodactylidae; genus Ctenodactylus; species Ctenodactylus gundi. The sequence continues at coordinate 21,545 of PVKB01001737.1, read as the reverse complement.
GTGGGGGTGTCCCACAAAAAGTTGCCTCTGAGCCGCAGCACATCCAGAGTCCACCTGAACAGCTGTCATCCCACTAGACAGAAACTAATGGTAGCAGAAGGGTGTTGGCTTTTCCCAGGGCCTTGGTGGCTCCTCATCCCACTGGAGTGACTGAGAGAATCACAGCCCCACCAGCTGTGTGTTCTGTGCAGCTCAGGGGAGGCGGGCACACAGTGGCTTTGGGCCAGCACAATGTAAGTGCTGGTGGCCTGTGAGCTCCGGGAGTGTTTGAGAGATTTGAAGGTCCTTCCAGTATTTAGAAAACATGGAAATAGGAAACGAACAGTGGAGGGTGTTTTAATATAGCTTGCTGGAAACAGGGAGATGGCCAAGTCCCTCAGGGGAAGAGAATCACTTACTATTCCCAGAGATGAGGCCTCCTTCCTACAGGGGCTGACCTTGCTGCCAGCTGGGGGCGGCTGTCGGCTGCCTGACTGGGGTTGGAGGCACAGGGGTGTGAGGGACCAAGTGCTCACTGCCCTCCCGTTCCCTCCCCTACCCCAGGCAGTGCAACAAGACATCCCACGGCAGTGACAGCTGCGACCTCATGTGCTGTGGGCGCGGCTACAACCCCTACACGGACCGCGTGGTGGAACGGTGCCACTGCAAGTACCACTGGTGCTGCTACGTCACCTGCCGCAGGTGCGAGCGCACCGTGGAGCGCTATGTCTGCAAGTGAGGCCACGCCCCGCCCGAGCAGGGACAGACTCTTCTGAGGACCTTCCTTGGCAGCTGGCGGCAGGCTGGGCCTAGAGAGATGTCCTGCAGACCTTTCCTTACAAATTCCTGATGCCAGGCACAGGAGACGGCTTGGGCTTTGCCACTTGGAAGCTAGCAGGGACAGAAGGTCTGGTCATTCTGGAAGGAGGGCTGGGACATCAAAGGACAGCGACGTGATTAAAAATAACCTGGCAGCTTGAGGCTCCAGAGTGCCTGCTGTAGCCTTCCAGTCTGGCCTAAGGCGCCAGGGCGAGGGAGTGCAAGACTGAATGGACTTGACCTACTAGGGCCAGAGAGACCACCCTTCAGGAATGTTCTGCAGAGCCCTTGGCTCACCACATGGAACCACTAGCTTGAGTTGTAAATTTTTTTCTTTTCTTTTTTTTTCTTCTCTTTTCTTCCTCTGGGGTGTGGGAGCTACAGAAATATTTATAAAACATAGCTTTTTCTTTGGGGTGGCTCGCCTCAATTCCTCTTTACATATTTTATATATAAATGTATATATATATGTATATATAATGATCTATATTTTAAACAAGCTTTTAAAACAGCTGTATGAAGTAAATGCTGAGCGATCCTCCGGACTGCCCTGCCGTTTCTGGCTTCCTTGGGTGAACTTGTCAGGTCCTGGGGCTGGCAGGGCGGGCTCTCAGATTTCCAGCCACTGCGGCTTCCCACTGATGTTCCAGCTCCCCCTCATCCCCCACGCCCGGCCCTGGCCCCAACTTCCCTGTAGGATCTCTTGGTCAAGGGCGAGGACAGACATCTTGAAACCTAATCCCAGCTGGCAGCGTCCATGTTCCTCAGGGACCCACATGCCTGCGTGCCATGCAGCCAGCCTTGCGGTCAGACCTGCTAAGCCAGCTGCAAGAAAAAAAACCACACCAAGGAGCTAGGGACCTCAGGCGATGGCAGATCCGGGCTTCTGGTGCATTTTCTGTGTGACCTTGGGAAACCCTCCCCACCCGACCCCTAGCGTCCCCATTTGTAAAACAGGGCTGTTGGTGATAAAGGCTGGAGGTTGAGACAGGCCCCCAACTTATACCTGGATGAGGTTCGTGGCAGTGTACATGGTGAGAAGTAGCTGGATTCCTGTTCTGTTTCGAAGGTGGAGGCAACAGGACTTGTTCTCTTTTTCATGTGGGGTGTCTGGGGAAGGAGGGCCTAAGAACTGTCAGAGTTAGGGTGAGGCATCTGGAAGGTGGACAGGCTGATTGTGAGGGTAGGGAGAGGACAGGGACTCAGATGCAAATACAGAGGGATTGCAATGTCTGTTAGGCTTCAAGTGGAAATATTCAGGAGATGAGGAGACATTTAGGGTTCTAGGGACAGTCTAGGGCCAGGGAGAGCAGAGGACCAAGGCCTTGGCCTGGCATGCATCCCCCTTGGAGGCCCAAGAGATGTACAGGAGTGGGAGCACAAGCGACGTGAAATGGAAGTTGCAGGAAACCCAGTGGGTGGTTCTCACATGGCACGAAGGTGAAAAGGATCGCCACAGGCACATTGTGTCCCTCTCTCGGCCTCAGTGTCATTTCCTGCCTTAGGCAGTGTGGGAGCCAAGCAAGGGGAGCATCCTCAGGTCCTGGCCCATGAGAGGGCCCCCCAAGGGTAAAGCTCTTAACAACCTGTAGCTGCCTCTGCCCATAGGGAGATCACATCAGACAAAGACTGTAAGGGAATGTTCTAGATAATTTGTGTGGCTCCCACATATGGAAGCTGAAGGCTGGCCTCTTCTCTCTCAGAGCAAGCTGAGGATTGAGGCTTCAGAACCCAGGCAGGATTTGGTAAGTGAAGCAGGGTATCCTGGGGACAGGATGACATGGCCAAACTCCAGGCCTGGACTGTTCCCAGCATGGGGAAAGGGTGGGCTTTGGTGGCCACCCTTCAGGCTCTGCCTAAAAGCTAGTAGTGGGGGTGGCCAGTCATAGAATCACAGGCTGGAAGGAACTTCCAGATAAGTCTTACGGTCTCCTCTGGATCTGGTTTGCACATGAGGAAATCAGAGATAGGAAGGGCCTTTCCTGTGGTCACAGAGCTGATAAGCGCCTGGGAGTGGGGTGGGAACTCCACAAGCCAGGGCCAGCCAGCACCTCAGCCTCCATTACCCTGGAGTGCACTCTCCCCAGCCCAGAGTTTGTGCCAATCCCCAGTTCCCTGGTCTGGCACATGAGCCCGCCCTCCAGCCTGAGCCTAGCCCAGGTAACATAGTGATTGAGTGAGATCTCATCTCAAAATAAAACATTAAAAAGACTAAGAGTAGAGATGTAGCTCAGTGTGAAGGTGCTGGGTTCAATCCTACAAAAAAGTTGGATTTGGGGTGTCCTGTGCACCTTAATTAGTTCAGAAAAACCAGACCAAAGGCCTGAAATGGCTCTCAGAAAGGGTGGATATAGTAATTATAAATGTTTTCCCTTTCTGTGCACCTGCCATGGTCACAAACACAGTGTCCTAAGTACTCTTCATAGCAGCTTCCCTCTGGGTGGGAAGGAGGAGGACCCCGAGGCTCTGGGGTAGCAGTGCTTGCCCTAGATCCCATGGAAGGTTTGCAGCAGAGGGGCAGTGAGCCCAGGTGTGCCCCTTCTCACATGTTCTCTCTCCAACCACGTGTGAGAGCTGCGTGGAGAGCAGAAGATACTTTCTGGACCAGAGGTAAGAGGCTCAGGACAGGAGACCCAGCTGTCCTGATGCAGTGGGTTTTGTGTACTTGCTGCTGGCCAGGCTCTAGACTTGTGAGGAAACCCTTGCCCTTCTGGCTGATAAGGGGCTGGGCAACCTAGGGGGATAAGAGCAGGCTCTAAGGTAGCACATGGGTACAGGCTGGGCCCCTCCAGTGTGAACCACATCACCCAGAGGCCCTGGAATCCAAGCGCTCCAAGATCTCAGGAGCTGCCCAAATTCAGAAATTTAGAACCACAGAATCTAGGTACCTGGGAGTTTTCAGATAAGTGCTTAAGCCATGGTCCGCAGAAGCCCCATAGTAGCCATGGGCCAATGACCAGCCCAAAGAACTCTGGGGCCTAGGGGCTGACCCATGGCAGCCAGACTCCCTGCCCAGGTATACTGCACCTCCCTCCCGCATAAGAGACAGGGTCCCTGGAAAGGTGGAAACTCCCCAGGATGGTGGCACCAGCTGCACTGAGGTGGCGCTAACCAGAGTGGGGGTTGGCCAGGATCACAAGAGACACCAGGCCTGGGAGAGACAAGAAGGCGGCAGAGAGGAAACAGGAACTTGTGAAAAGATGGAGAGATTACTTTGGTGGGAAAGGAGAAAATGGACAGATAAGGCCCCTTGGGGAGGCTGCTCAGGCCAGAGAGCCACCTAGGGAGGGCCCCAGGCCCAGGCCAAGCCAGCCCTGCTCGGCGGTGCTGAGGACACAGCCTGCTGCCAAGGCACACGGACCTAAGAGAGATGGGGCAGGGAGAAGTCTGGACTAACGCCGGCGTCTTTTCTACTCTCTGGCTGTGTGAGTCCAAGGGGGCACTGGCCCTTTCTGGCCTTCTGTTAGTGGCAAGCTGGATCCAGATTCCAGACTGCCTAGCTCAACTGCTGAACCTGTTCTCAGCCTCCATGACAGGCATTCCAGGGATGGAGGTGGACCCCGGCTAAGTGGGGCTTGGTGACACCCAGGAGCAAGGGGAAACAATTCAGGAGTGAGCAGCACATCGATTTCTGGGACTGGGAAGTGTGGTGCAGGCAGCCCCCGGCTTAGCCCAACCTGAGTGCTGTCCTCCCAGGTGTACTGCTCCTTCTCATCGGCACGCCTGACCTCTCAGACCCCACCTATGTCGGGGAAGAGGTGGCCCAAGTGTCCCCCTTGGGTGGGCCCACAGCTCCCAGTAGTAGGAAGTTAAGATACAGACAGGAGACAGGCTGATCCTCTTGCGTAAAAGTGTGGGCTTTGGGAATCTGGGAGGAACAGCCAGCTTCTTGGAGTGAAAAGTCAGGAATTTTTCATGGAAGAGACGTCATCGCATTGGCCGAGAGAACTGAGCAGGACTTGCACTGGGAGGTGGAGTCTGCCGTTCTAGGTACGTTCCGAGAATGCTGGGCAGCTGGAGTTGGAGGCCTGCAGTGCTTAGGCAGCAAAAGACAGAGCCAGGCCCTGGGCTGGCATATTAGAGTCGAGTTGTCTAGGACTGCATCCGCCTCGTGGGCAGAGACACTAGCCAACAGCTGGACCATCCACTGCCTGCCCACCAGGCCACACCTGCAGAGGTGGCTGGTTTAGGCAGAGCAATTTAACAGCCATGTGTTTAATGGGTCCCCTTGCTCCTGTAGACCAAACCAATATCCGCTCGGCTCCCCAGGCCAGTGACTGCTTATGGGCCCCCTGGTCCCATTGCCTCACCTGCTGGGCCCCAGGGCTTGGGGAGGAGGGCTGAGGGAGAAGGGGTGGCAAGAGAAGGTGTTGGGCCAGGGCGACCATCCTGGACCTCAAGCCGGCAAGAGGAGTGCCCTCATAGCCACGAAGCTGCCGCCACAGGAGGACAGGGCTAGCAAGAAGCCCGGGTGCCAGGGCGCCTGGGTAGGGACCCAGAGGCAGTTAAAATGCAAGCGTTTATGTCTCCATTGCCTTCACCTCCATAAAAGTATCCTGTGCTCAGGGCGCCCCAGTGCAGGAGACGGGGCAGTGTGGGACAGCAGCCTGTCAGACGCTGTGACCTTGAAGATTCCTCCCCACTCTTGACTATCAGAATGGGTTTTTCTTAGATTCTGGACTTGCATTCCACAACATCCCACGGTCCTGTTCAGGAGCCAGGACTCTGGGATACTAAGCATCTACCCCACAATTTGAAGAATTCAAACCTGCGTGTTTTTGCTTTTCTCTACTTGACCCACAATTTATCTTTCCTGTGTCCACATCGACTTCCCCTCCCCCTCTGCCCTCCCCAGGCTGCTGTGCTCGCTCCAGCCACGTCTGGCCTCAGGTCAGGAAGCAGCTCATTGCAGACCCTGCTCTTAGCCAGGCCCTGCATTTCTAAGCAGACGATGGGCAGCCCAGGTCCTGACCCAAGGCCCAACTCCTGAGGACTGGCTGTTTGTCCTGGATGGTCTCCCTGTGGATCTGGCTGAGGCTTGTCCCTGGTATTCCATGTGACATTGTCTTAGTTCTTTATTCATTGCTGTGACCAAATGCCACAGCTTAAGGGAGGAAAGGTTTATTTAGCTCACAGTTTCACAAGGCCTCACACAGTCCATTTCTAGGCAGTGGCCTGTGGTGGAAGCACGTGGCAGAGGCTGGGCAGCTGCTTAGGGCACCGCAGACAGAAACCAAGTGAGGCAGGAGCACATAGATGTCTGGAGACTGGGGCAAGGCTAGAGTTCTGCCAGGAAAAAGCTGTAACAATGTTTCTTCTTCCTTAGTTTAAGCTGCCTTTTGGGGCCCCCACACCCGGGATCCCTTACTTCCCGGCCCACAAGTCAATAACACAAACCTAAAACTTCTGCCTTGGGCAACCCTGAATCTCAGCAAGTTGACACAATCCTTTCAGGTGGACCCCTTCCAGCCAGGCCCCAGTTCTCAACAGCACATGGTTCCAAATACATGAGATTTGTGGGAGACCCTCAAGATCCAAACCATAGCAGATATCTACGAACAGCAGCACAATTGGACACCAATCTGGGAAGTTTCTATACTGGTAGTTGCTGATCTTTCCTGCTCCATGTTCTGCCTTGTGCTGGGGTCACGGGCTAGCCCGTCTTGGCTCCCATACCACACACTTGCTCTGGGGTGAGGAAACTCTGAGAAGGAAGGATCTGCCATAGGAGGGGGAATACTGTGGTCAGGATCACAGCTTTGTTACCAGCCAGGCCTGACTATGACTGCTCTGGCTGTGTGGCCTGAGATAGGATACTTAAAACTTTTTGAGTTTCAGTGTGTAAAGAAGGATGGATAACAACACCCTCTGCTTCATGGTGTTGCATAGCTCCAGCCAGCTCATGCACACTGAGCACTTGGCAGATACTGGTGGCTGTGTGGTTAAAGAGTCTGGTTGGTCAGCTTGTCAACAAACATCCACTGAGCCAGGCTCTGCCAGCTCCTGGGACTCAGAGGAAGACTGACATGGCTCAAGTCCTGGGTTCCCTTGGGGAGCAGACTGTAATAAAGGGCTGGACAAAGTGGGCTAGGGAGGGCCAGGGGGCCTGGAAGAGGTCAGATTTCCCTGCAGCTGGACCCAGAAGGAAGAGGAGCATTGCCCAAATGGGCTGGAAGAGCTCAAGCAGGGGTGATGGTACGGCTGAGGCTCAGGGGTCAGAGGTCAGGTGTCTCCAGGAGCCGCCCTCTCCAGCGCCATTAGGTTTATGGAGACTCCGGGTCTGAGGGATCCCACAGAGGCTGTGAGGAGTGTGCTTGGCTCTACCCTCGTGCCCTGGTCCTTACACAGCTGGAATAGAGTCTGCAGAGGTTTTGCCCAGCTGCTCACGGAGCCCAAAGCCTGGCCTCTGCTCTCCAGGAAGCTGTGGGGCACCTTGGAGGCCTTTTCTCACACCTCGCAGCACCCCCTATGGCCACTGTTTCATTATCTGGAGGAGGAAGGAGAGGATGAATTGCACTTGGTGGTGCTTTCATGTGGGTCTGATTCCTCTTCCGTAAACACTACCCTGGGGCCTTTCATCCTCGGTAAAAGGTAAAAGACATCAGGTGCATCATCACTGGGCCCTCCCCTTTACTCGCTCACTAAGGGCTGGCTCTGCAGCAGGCACCATGGAGTTAGCTCGGGGGAAGCCGTGGTCATGGAGAGAGCCAGAGCGACATTGGAACGCCTGTCAACCCTTGCCCACAACCCCACTCTACAGGTGAGGAGATTGAGGCCCAGCAAGGCAGGATCCTTCGTAAGTGGGAGGCAGATTCCCCGGTTGTGCGGGACCTCCAAAAGGCTGGTGCAGTGAGGGGACCCGATGGAGCAGGGCCCGGTATAATCGATCCACAGCACCCAGGTCACCAGCTCCAGAGGGAGGCAGGTCCTGTCGCTCTCCCCACCAGAGTGGTCCCGGGTCCAGGCAGGCTGGGGAAGGAGACATCCAAATATTTAGTCTGTGTGGAAGGGAGCAAAGCTCAGATCCTGGTCTTTTGGTCCTCCCCAGGCCCCATGGCAGGAGCCACATCACAGAAGGCCGCCTCACCCTCGTGTCCTAGGGTCATGTTGCTTTTTTTTTTTTTAATACAAATCTGTTGTGGTACTTAAGATGCCCATTCATGATTCCTTGGGTTAGGACATCATATATTCCCATTATGTTTCCTTCCCTGAAACGATAGTGATAACAATGCTAATACAGACAGCACGTTTGCACAGGACATGCAGTTTACACGGGTCCTTCACCCCTCGCAGCACCCTCAGGCTCCGGAAGGTAGACACAGTGATGGCCGTTTTACTTGGGAAGCCAGAGCTGCAGGGTGGAGGGGTGGCTGTACTGAGATCCAAGCCTGACAGCAGAGTCCCGGTCCCAGGTCCTACCCTTGTTGCTATGGCAGCTGAAGGTGGGGGCTCCAGGCGGGGGAGAGGAGGTTTCTCTGGGGAAGAAGCCACCGACTGCTTGGTTGGGTACGGGTGATCCCCAGGGCCCCATGGGGACCTCCTTCCAGGTAAAGGCAGGGTGGGCTCTTCCTCAGACTCCTCCCCTTTCCCTCTGTAGCCACTCCCCAACCCCTGGCTTCAGAGTGACAATACCTTTCTGGATTCCTGCTAGTCCCCCCCGTGAGCCTCTGCTTCCCCCTCCTCATCCTCCCGTCCTTTCACCATGAAGGGCGGCGCCATCATCCTCCGCCTTCCCCTCAAGAGTTAGAAACACCACTTCTCAGGTCCTACGGGGACGTAAGTGTCACAAACCCCTAGGGCAGGCCTGGCTGTTGTGTTTAACCAGCTTTCCAGGAGGCTCTGATGCTAGAGCCAAGGAGGACCTCCTCACTCTTCTGACCACCACACCTCATGGCCCCCATCACCTGCAAGACTGAGCCTTGCTCATCAGCCTCAGCACAAAGTCCCCCACCTGAGCCTGCTCCTCCCCACCCCCGCCCAGTCTGCTCCTCTCGACACCTGTGCCGCCTGCCCCGCAGTCCTTCCCTCACCACCCTGCAGCCACACTTTGCAGGTGTCATCTTCTTTCCTACGTCCAGGCCTTTGTACGTGTTGTTTTTGCCTGTCCCTGGGCAGCCTGGAAGCTTCCATGCTTCTGGGACACTCCTTCCTGCTTTCTCCAGGCAGAGAGGACCCCAACTTGGAGAGGACTCCAGGGACTCTGGGACAGCACTGGCCACCTTGTGTGGTCCTGTGAATCTGACCCACAGGCCTCACCCAGGTCCCTGCACAGCCAGTATGTCATCTCTAAATTCCCTCATGATCTACTTTACAAGATGGAAAGTGAAGCTGGGAAGCAAGACTGGTCTGCCAGCTGGATCTGCAGAGGGCTGAAGTCACCCTCCCTGGGCTGGCAGGGAATGGGGACTCAGACCCTGACAGTATCTCAGAGAAGCCAGCAGAGGCCAGCCACTCCTGTGGAGATGAGTACGGGATTTAGGAAGTACTCCTTCCTCAGCCCTTCTTTTTCCGAGGCACCGTAGCCACAATGTTAGTGCCAGGCACATGCCAACACCCTTCCATGCCAAGGTATCTCAGCCTCCCCGTAGATATACTTTGCGTTCCTATGTTCCATCCAGGTGAAGGAGAGACACCATCCCAGACAGATGTAGTGACTTGCCTGGGGTCACAGCGCAAAGGAGGAGGGCCAAGGTTGCCCTCAGTTCTGAGTACATCATGCTGGGTCAAGGCTCCAGACACCAGGCTGAGGAATCAGACCTTATCTGAGGGGCGTAGGGGGCCACAAGGGGATCTATTTCCTTCATTGCCTGTCCCAGAAGAGAAAAAGCATCTTCAAGGAAGACATTGGCTTCTCCAGGGAAGAAGGATTCAGTTCCAACAGAGTGCCAACCTTCTCCCATCTCCATAGTTCAGAGATGTTAGGTTATCTGTAAGGAGTCCCCAGCCTTGGAGGCACAGAGTGGGGGAGTGTGGCCCAGAGGCTTGAAGACAGAGGCTGCTGTGGTGGAGGGGAGGACCTCCTAGAGGTTCCTCCCCAGCCCTGTTCCACTCCTTCCAATTTCCAAGTGACAGTCCCTAGTCCAAATCCTAGCAGCTTCCCTCACTAACCACGTGACTCGGCCAGTGGCTTGTTGCCCATGAGCCCCTGCTTGCCTCTTACTACCGAAAGATGGGTGATAACTCCACACCCATGCCTAGCATGCAGTGGGATGGACTGGGTGGGCCATGTTCCACAAGAGGCCCTGACTCCTGAGGCTCCTGCCCTCTTCCCACTGCCAGAGAGACTGTAGGGTGAAACACTAAGAATTCAGCAAGCACTGGTCCACTTTGTGGTCATTCTGCATAAAGCGTTTAGCTCTTCCTTGGTCCCTTGATTGCTGTGGTAGAGGAAGTTCAGGGCTGAACTTCGCCTCAATGAGTCATTGTTTGGGTTACTTCATGGCTGATAAGTCACTTCCTACTTTAAAGGGTTTGGGGTAAGGCCCTGATACCATCCTGTTTTTTAAACTGCCTCCATCTTTAAAAACCCACGAGGCAGCTACAGTTTTGTATTTCAGCCCTGCCAGCTGTCGGGGCTCTCTGCCAGGCCTGGCCTTGCCGCTTCCCGTGTCCCAGTCTGGCAAGTGCTAACCCTCCTCCAGGGGTCGCCCTTGGGATGAGTCCCGGCTCGCAGCTCGGGCTTGCCTCTCCGGTCCCCTTGCTTATGGCCTTGGGCCTCCTTCCTGCCTGTGCCCAGGTCTTCGAGAGCATCTCTTTGGTCCCTGGCGCTGTGGCAAGGATTCGGCAGGAGGCAGATCTCCCTCGCTTGGTGAGCGCGCCAACAGACAAATGAGTAAAATTGGTAGTGTGAGGTTAGCAGGTGGTGGCTGGCACCAAAGATACTTTTTTTAGTTTGTTTGTGGCTGTCCTGGGAGTGGCGTGCTCTACAACTGAGCTGCAACCCCGACCCCCTTTTTTGTTTAAATTTCATTTTGGCACAAGGTCTCACTAAGTCGTCCATCCTCCTATATAGTTGCCTCTGTACTTCTGTACCTCCATAAACAGATTATTAATTTAAAAAGGCCTAATGGGGGACGGGAGTGCTGATGGGAAGGACAGATTCCAGGCTATCAGGCTGCCTTGGGATACCTCACCAGGGTGGCGGCGTCTGTGCAGAGCACCGTGGGGTAAGGGAGCAGCCCCGGGATCATGGTGGAGAAAGTGGGAGCTTCCAGAAGGGCACCCCGAGATAGGGGGGCTGACACGGAGTAAGGAAGGAGTAGAAGATGAAGCCAGGACAGGAGGAAGATCGGACGGTGGGCACATGGGAGCCGCTGCAGGTTTGGGGGCGGGGCTCAGCACGACCTGCTCTGTGCCCAGCTCTGAGCAGGGTGCTTGACATTGAATTGCTTTTTTTGATCCTCTGGCAATTCTGTGATGTGAGACTAGTTTTCTGACCTATTTCAAAAGCAGAAAGCCTAGAAAGAAAAGGGACCTGGCTGGCCTCAGTAACACAGCAGGAGGCCCTTCTGTGTTCTCCAGAGCCTGTGGCAGGTTAGCCACTGGTGAGGGGTGGGAGGTGCCCTGAGACGGTTTGTTCTCCTCAGCCTTTCTCTCAGCATCTGCCCATAAATCACTCTGACGCCCGACAAGGGGAGCACGAACAGATTCAGCATCACCTCCGTGGGTGAGCCTTTCCCAGGCCCCTGCTCTCCGGCTGAGCTTGTGGTTCTTGGCTCCGGATGCTGGCTGCCCAGCCCAGGTCTCAAAATGCAGGGCCCAGAGCACCAGGGGAGGTGTGTTTTCCCTGGGCTGGGAAGGGGTTCAGGGGAGAGAAGGGGCTCACCCGCCTGGGGCCTGAGGGTCTGGCTACCAGATGAAGGGCCGGGAAAGCTCCAATCTGCTGCCCCAAGTGCCTCGCCTGTCCTCCAAAGGGTGTGGAAAGTGTGGCAGCTATGGCCAAGAGCTGAATGTTCCTTCTCCCTGCATCCCCCGCCCACAGCCATGGGTTGGTTAGGAGCTGGCACAGGAGAGAGGCAGGCTAGACACGGGAGCCTGCTTTGCCCCATCTCACTGGTGGTGGCCTGCACAGGGACCACCAGGCGCTTTTCAGGAGAAGTGGCTGGGTCCTTTTGGGAGCAGGCTCAGTGGCCTCCCAGAGTGCCTGAAAGAGAGTGCCTATGGCGTGGACAGACCTCTGGGGATCAAGGAGCACCTGGCCCGTGCAGGGATGAGAGCCGAGCTGGGGAAGTCAGGAATGTGGTGACCTCAAAGAGCCTGGCCCATTTCTCAGCCCAGCACTCAAGGCCTTGGGGTGGCTGAGTTACCTCCCCTTCTAGCCTCCCCTCACCCCCTCCGCTTCTGCCAGGCTGGCCCCATTGCCCACCCAGTCATACCTTCCTCACTCTAGCCATCCTTCACAGTTGGGACCCCTGGCCCCGGGCCTGTAAGCGTCACACCTCAGTTCCAGGTCAGTGGTCACTATGCACAGGTCATGCCACATGGTGGGAGGCAGTAGAGTGAGGGGGGGGGGGTAAATCATAGATTCGGGGATCAAAGGGGCCTGTGGAACGCTGCCAGCTCTAGCAACTTGCTCGCAAAGGTCTCCACACCTCCAGGAGGCCAGCTTATCCATTTCGTGAGTTGTGCCGATGAAGACACGAGGCCCAGGCAGGTCCCTGTCCCATCTGGGGCCCATGCAGGGTGCAGAGCTTAAAGAGTGGAGGGGTGCATCTGGCCCTCTCAGCCCACCCACGTCCTCTCCCCTGCCAGAGCTGAGGACAAGTAGAAGCCGACCTCATTTACCTGTTTCTCATCCGTGCCCGCATCCTGGCAGGGGCCCCCAGGTGTGTCCTGCAGTTCATGTTAATGTATCTAGGGGCAGAGCAGGCTTCCAGAGCCCCTCACGTGGAGACCGGTCCCAAAGCCTCTAAGCCCAGCTTCACGACTCGGTTACTGGTTGTGAAACCACGCAAAGTGGAGACAGGGAGACAGGGAGCCGGCCTTGCCATCTGTAGGAGCCCTGCAGGTCTGGAGTTTGTGTGGCCCTGACCCACTTTGGGGTCATGCTGGTGGTGGAGGGAGCTGGCCATGACTGCCTTAGTGGGTGGCTTTGGACCAAATGGTGCCTTTCAATGGGCCTATTTTTGCTTTGGCTCCTGGGCGAGCCAACTGCATAGAGAGGAGTCTATCCTAGGGAGCCTGGGCTGGAAAGGTGAAGCCCTGCACTCCACCCTGCTCAATCAGAGCCGCTAAGGCCCTGGGGGGAAGAGTATGGAGGCACACAGGGATTTCTTAGCATCTGCCCATAAATCACTCTGACACTCTGACAAGAGGACCATGGACAGATGCAACATCACCTCAGTGGGCGAGCCCAGTCAAAGGGACTGGGGTGGGGGTGGGGTGGCCGGACAGGCATCAGTGAGCAGCAGGGAACCAGTGAGGCGGGGTTGGCAGGTGGATGGCCTCACCACCAGCCTCCCTGAGGCCCCTCACGGACTCCACAGAGGCTGCTTGTCAAGGCCTTTGCCTAGTTATCAGATTGTTCCCAGATCCCCTCCCGGAGCCTGACCCCTCCAGCCTGTCTGTCAGGGAATGAGAAGGGTGCTGGTCTGCACGGCAGCAGGCCCTGCCTGGGGCCCCACCTACCCGGCCCCAGCCCTGTGTGGGACAGGTGGCAGTTTAGGAGTTGGCTGGGCTCTTTGGTTGCTGGTTTCTTCCTCTGCAAAAATAGAAACTTCAGCCTTGACCTTAGAGGCATTGTCAGAGCACTATCCCTCCCCATCGCTCCCCTGTCTCCCGCCGGCATCCCCAGCCCCGCACCGCCGTCCCTTCCCTGCATTATGAGTCAGACTCCGGGAGATCGCAAGCCTCACCCCTCTCCAGTCTCAGCATCCAGCTCCATTGGCCTCAGCAAGTCCCCTTCAGTCCTTGGCTCTTGGAGGCCTGCTTCACGGCAAAAGTCTCAGTGTCACCCACGCTGGGGAGAGGGGCACAGTCACTGCCCAGAGCCCTGCCTAAGTGCCAATGCCCCAAGGTATGCTGCCCAGGGCCCAAGGCGGGCAGGGCACAGACAGGCAGAGGCATCCCAGAATCCACTGCGAGCCCAGGCAGAGCCAGCCCCTTCCCTACTCCCCCCCACATGGTGCTCCCTGGAGTGTGCTCACATGCTGGTATGCGTGCACACACATATGCATACTCACACACGCGAACACAGGATCCAGCCGAGGTAACAGAGAGCCGACATCTGCCCACCAGGTGCGATCCAGCTGTTAATCAGTGCTTGGAAGGAGCCCTGGCGCAGCAACCCCCGGGGAGATGAGGGCAGCCAAAGGTCACCTGGGGTTCTCACAGGCCTTCACAATGGCTGAACAGAGCCAGCCAGGAGCCTGTCAACCCTGCAGCTGCCCTTTCCCCTTTCCAGATGGGACAGCAGGGCTCGGGGAGGAGCAGGGACGTAGTGGGGCCGCACAGCCTGGCAGGTGGAGCTGGTCTTCCTGCCCTGCCCTAGGCCAGGACTCTCCCCGCCCCACAGTCCCAGATTCCTCTCTGAGCTTCTAGGAAGGTAGAAGACCCAGGGACCTCAGCAGCAGGCTCCAGACCCTTGTGGCCAAGGAGGCTGAGCCACTTAGGACGAAAAGCACCCTTCTGGTCAGAGTCGACCCTCGAGGGCAGAGCTACCACAGATGAGAGGGTGCAATCTCCCTCTCTGAGGGTGTTCAAGCAGGCCTGAAAGGTAGGGAGTGGGGTAGGTGTGCTCACTGGCCACCGGGTGAGCAGTTTCTGAGATTCTCAGTCTTAGTTGCCTCCTAAGTTGCAAGCTCCTCTGAAGTCTGGATTAAATACAATTCTCTCCCCAAAGTCCCTCAAGCTCCAGTGCTAGGATTCTTTGAGCCTCTAGAATCCCCTTGGCCAGTCCCCAGTACTCGAGCGTACAACCAGAATTCCCATCCCTGCTCTCCAAGGACGGTGGCAGACTGCCTCCGTGCCGTTGCACAGCACCTGCATCACGAGTGGGGCAGTGCAGTGTGGACGTTGTTTGTGAGTAGGGTAACTCTGGGTTGTACAGGAGGAGGCCGTGGGTACAAAGCCTGAATGTCCCCTGGAAAGACAACACGCTGTGTAGACTAAAGTGCTGGGTGTGAGCCAAAGAGTCATGGGGGCTATGGATGCGACTCTGGGACTGGACATGTTTCCCGGGGAAGGTTGCCAGGTGGGCACATCCATCACTGCCCAGGCCTGGCTAGCCCAGACTTTGGCCGTAGGGCGTATCAGCAGATCAAAGGGCTTGGAGGGTGAAGCTGACAGCTGGGCCAGGCCCACTGACATGCAGCCTCAGCTGGAGGCTGGGAGGAGCCTGAGGATGAGGCTGGAAGAATTTAGCAAACGACTTCTGGGGCCCAGACTTGTTGGACTGGGTCCCCACAGCATGATAACTCACTTTATACACAAGGACACCGATGCCCAGAGGCCTCTTCTGTCTGGGTGTCCTTCTGCCTCTGTTCCCAACCACAAAGGAGAGGGAAACCTATTGAAATGTCAGGCCAACCTGGGAGAGATGCTGAAAAGCTGGGGGGGAGGGTGGGTGGGTGTGGGTAATGAATACCAGGGTAACATTTCTGGACCTAATTGTTCAGCTCAGAGAGTTCCAGGGCCACAGCTCCCCACCAGTGCAGACCCCCCACCCCCAGATCCACCGCAACCACAATGGCCTTGGAACAGCTTCTCTGGGCCACTATCTCCCTGTCTGCAAAACGGGTGGGTGGGACTCATTTGCTTTCCAAGGGACCTTCCAGCCTAGAGTGGGAGGAGGCTGGACAGGGTGTCCATAAGCTCAGATTTAACAAGTGTCTGCTTGGTTGGAACTGATCAAAACCAGACTTGAGCTGAGCTGTGTTTCTGATTCGCACAGACTGAAGCCGCCAAGAATCCATCCCTCACTGTTTCCAGTAAATAATTGGGCTCCCATGGGGTTCCCAGGGAGGGCTGACATCTCACCTCCTCTCTTCACTGTGACCTTGACCACGGAGGCCAGGCCTCCATGGAGCTCCTACCACGCCAAGATGGGTAGGGGTTAGCTGGGGGCATTCCCCCTTTCCTGCATGGTCAGAGGGGTCAGGGCTACCAGCCAGACCCCAAAGGGTGCACACCCTGGATGTCTGCCCGACCATTTCTTCTGCTCACACTCAAACAAGTCTTCAGAGAGCTGATGAGAACTGGGGCGGCCTTCCTCCGCACCCTCTGGCCTCACGGGGCCCTGAGGGGTGACCTCCTCCTCTGTGGTACCTCCTCAGTGATAAAGGAGAGGGGGACCCATCAACCTCAAGTTACAGAGTGGCAGTATAGGACCTGCCCAGCGGGCTCCTCGTTCTATTCTGAGGGTTGGAGGCAATTGTGTGTGCCAGCCAGGGGGCACAACTAGTAAAGGTGACACTCAGGCTGAGAGACTCCGCACCACACACATACACACATACACCTGAGATGGTCCAAGCTTAGGCTCTGAGTTGTGGGCTTTGACTCTGAGTCCTGGTGGGTTCAAACTGTGGCATGAGGGTCTTGGTGGTCCGCTGGGGCTCACACGACATTCTAGAATGAATTGGTGAACCAGCTATGCAGAACAAAAGCAGAGGAGGGGCACACCCTGTTTCCCCGGGCCCTGTTCAATTGTCTTCCCCTGGGCCCACAGAACTCAGACTGCGGAGAGGTAGCCCCTGGATCTGGACCACCCATTCTCTAGGGACCCTGGAAAGAGATTTGGATAAACACCCTGTCACCTGAACCCCTTTAGACCCTATTGCCCCCACAAACCCTTCTGGCTTTGGAATTAGCGCTGTCCACTCCATGTCCTATGTCTCCATGCTCCCCAGCCCACACGTGGAAAGCTGGTCTAGGGTAGAGACTGCTGTCTTGCCTCTCACTGACGTGGATCAGTCTCTGGGAGATTAGTCTGCAATTGGAGGGATCTTAAAAACGAGGTGGGGCGTGTCAGCAGGCACAGCCTTAGTCAGTCACTCAGGGCCTTAACAAACCCTTTTGTGGCTCCAGGGACTTGAAATAATTCAAATGTGCCAGGTACGGGCCCACATCAGAGCATTCTGGCTCTCTCTGATCCCAAATTGGGGTAATTCGGTGGGAGCTGGGTACAATACTCCTCTGGATCCCAGCACCTAGCCTGAGCAGGGAGAGTCAAAAAAGCTTCCAGAAACCATCAGCGAGGTGCCAAAACCTACACCATCCCCCACAAATCTGCACCCAAGAGGGGGAGGATAAGGATGCTTTCTATAGAGGCCCCTGCGGAGGACAGAACCCATGTGCTCTGGGACAGAGGCTCAAGGCTTTACATGAGCTGTCCCGCTGGACACTAGTGCATTCTGTCTTGAGTGCCACCCTCTCTCTGCAAGATCCTTCCCACCTCTAGGACGCCCACCCAGTCAGCTCTGGCTGTCCCCCAGGAAGTGGAAACAAAGTGCCAGGAGAGGATTGGTGGCTAAGGGTGCCAGTGGACAACTGGGCTTTCCAGGGGCCATTGCACAGTCCCTGTGCTTCCAGTGTGTGTGTGTTTTTTTTTCTCTCTCTACCCCAAGCCGGACAAGTTAGCATTCAGAAGAGCTCCAGGGCGACTGAAGGCAGAGACCCAACTCCTTGCCATTTCCTGGGCCAAAGGCCTTAGCTGCTGAGGAGCCAGCTTGGTTAGGCCTCCTCTGTTCTCATAGGCTGCTTGCAGTGAAGATTCGGCATTCCTACTACCTCCCTGCCCTTTTCAGGCTCAGTCAGAGAAAGTCATTTTCTAGTAAATACCTGGGTGCCATCATGTGAGGTATTGGGTCATCAAATGGGAAGGAGACTGGGAGTCTAGCCTGGGTGCAGCTGGCCTAGGGTCTTCAACCAGGAGTGTCGCTTGATATCATCCACTGGCCCAGGCACAGCCCTGTTACCAGGAGGCTGGCCCGCACCTGCCTTTGCGATGTCTGATGTGGTGGCAGCCCCAATCCTGATATGCCATGATGGCAGCTCCACCCAGCCCTTTGATCCTGGGGAGGCCAGGCAGGGATGCTGACCACAGGGCAGGACAGACTCTGCCCAGACTGTGTAAGCCTCTGTTTGGGCTGTGGGCCACACAAACCTCACCGTCATGGTTCCTGGCCAGCACAGCTACTCCGTAACAGGCTGGTCCTTGTTGCCTCACCTCACCCACTCCCAGGCCGGCTCTGCGCACAGGGCTGACAGGTGGCCTGCGGCCAGTCCTGCTTACACCATCCAAACATCCTGAAGCTGATGAGTCACACCCAAACTTTAAGGCTTCGGTTACCTCACTGTGTGGCCCCTGAACCCTCTCCCAAGAAGAATTTCTAGGTATTTCTCTCTGCCTGGACCTTGTAGACCTCTCAGAAGACCTACAGTCAGAAAAGCTGGCTTTGCAACCCTGATCCAGCTTTAACCATTATATGACCTTGAACAAGCCACTGTCCTTCTCTGGTTCTAAACTACAACCTGGCCTGCTGCGACTTGCTCCTTTGCTCTGCCACTTCTGTAGTGTGGGGGAGGGGCATACTCTTCCCATTCCCAGACAGAGGAAAGGGAGGGGGAAGGAACAGCAGACCCAAGTGGACCGTGTTACTCCAGGGGACCTCGCTGCAGAAGCTTGGCACAGCAACCCATTGAGGCCAAAGTCAGGAATACCTCCCCATGGAGAAGACCAAGGCCTGAACGTTTTCCTGATTAATCACAGCATCGTAGCAGTAGTAACTACCAACCTGGAGTGCCTGCTTTCCATGTGTCATTAGCTGGGAAAGTTTCTTGAGTGTATGCGAACAATCCATTTGACGCTTACCACATCCTGTGAGTATAGCCCCATTATCAGCCCCATTATCAGCCCTATTATCAGCCCCATTCTGGAAACCTCGGCCAGAGAGGTAATGTGGTTTGGGAGGATGAGCCAGCTCCGTTCCCCCCCGCCCCCACCTGCTCAGCAGGCTAGAAAAGGGGCTAGGAAAGGGGTGGGCTCTGTGGCCCAGCACACATGAGGCAGTGCCTCCATTTCCCCTGCAGGCTGCAGAAGGATGCCCTACCCCATGCTGAAGTACAGCACACAGCTTCCATAGAGAATGAGACCCTGGGACTGGGACCAAGCCCTGGTCACCTGGGGTAGGGTAGCCAGCCCCGAGAGCTGGAGGGAACCCTGAAGGGGACAGAAAGAGGAAATGTGGAAAGAAGTCCGCTCCAGCCGGTGGGTTCAGCCTGAAGAACTGTTGCTGGGCTGGTCTCCCTGTCCTCGCTTCGCTCCGGAGATATTAACTCTTCCTTGGTGGGAGAGT
Source organism: Ctenodactylus gundi (assembly GCA_004027205.1). Taxonomy (NCBI): domain Eukaryota; kingdom Metazoa; phylum Chordata; class Mammalia; order Rodentia; family Ctenodactylidae; genus Ctenodactylus; species Ctenodactylus gundi. The sequence goes on along the minus strand of PVKB01001737.1, from coordinate 2,454 downwards.
CTGAAGGAGGTCGGATGAAATCCTGTATGGGACAGGGGCCCTCAGGAACCTTCAGGGCCTCTCAGGGATTCTCTCTCTCAGCCTCTACTGTCCATATGTTCAAGTGGACTGAGGGATCCGGAAGGCTGCCTCTTATTCTTCAAACTCACCTGTCACTTTTCCAGGTCTCAGCTGCGGAGCCCAGCAGGACCCAGGAGGGTCCACAGAGCACTGGGGTTGTGAGACCCTGTGACTGGGACCGAGCCCTGGTCCCACCTAGGGGAGGAAAGCCAGCCCCGAGAGCTGGAGGGGACCCTGAATGAGACAGAAACAGGAGACGTGGAGTGAGATTCAGGGTCCCCCAGAAGCCTGCAGACGTCCAGCAGAGTCCCTCCCTTCTGGAGGGCCTGGAGCAGGGCCAGGCCTGCAGGGCGGGAAATGGAAAGGGCCAGGGTCTGGTGTATGGGATAAGGGGGAGGGGCGGCAGGGAGGAGTGGGGGCCTGTCACCCGCAGGGAGGGCGGGATGAGCTGAGTTTAAATAAATCACTAACACACGGGTGGAGAATTCCTTGAACAGTCGCCCAGGATTATGGACAACAGAGGAGAGGGCGGGGAAGGGGGCTTTCAGGGGAGCCTTGCCTGCAACCCCTCCCCCTGCCGCTCAGGGCCTGTGGCTGTGTGATGACGGGCTGCTCAAGTGGGGGCCTCCTCCAGCCCGGACCAGCCCCTCCATCCATGCGTGAGAAACTCCAAAAGCCCTATGCCTGTCCGAGGGGAGGGAGGTGTTGAAAGCCGCATCCTGCTCCGAGGGCTGAGCCCAGGCCAGAGATAATATCATGCATGCAGCAGGAGCAGCGGCGCTGGACCTCCAGTCCCTCCCTCCACATTCCCTCAGCTCTGTACCCCTGCCTGGGACCCCTCTTAGCCTGAGAGGTGGCCCAGCCCCCATCCCACTGGACTCTGTTCCAGCCTGAGAAACCGCAGCTGGCCCAGAGCAGAGTTGGAGATGACCCGTGAGGAAAAGACCAGTCTGAGGTCTGGGACCAGCTCAGGTCATTCTAGAACCTCCCTCTGGGTCCTCCCTGGGGCCTCAGTTTTCACATGTGGAAGTGGAGTCAAGGGACCCCAGGACACATCTAAAGATTTCCAAGTGACCACAGGGCCTGTGCTGAGTTGCATCCTTCAAGCTTAAGTTCTAGCTCCTGGGTGGGGGTTGGCTGCTCTTAGAGGGCCAGACAGGTGAACGAGTAAGTAAACAGGATGGTCAAGGGCTCACCGTGCCTGGAACCCAAGCACACCCAGAGGGAGAAGGGGTCCAGAGAAAGTGGCAGGTGATGACTCCTCAGGTGTCCTGCACTTCACAGTTTGCAAAGGGTCTCTGCACTCTCTCCCTTGACCTTGGGAGGAACATGAGGAAGAGTGACGTCCAGAGGCTGGTGAGGGAGTCAATAAAGGCTCAGCTGAGCTCAGCACCCCGGAGGTCGAAGGCTTCCTGTGTCCTCTGTCTCTGAGTGCCCAGGAGCCCCAGAACTGCAGACAGAGCAGGGGTCATAACTCTCTCAGGGTAAGACATGAAGGTGCAGAGAGTGAACACAGGATAAAACATCAGTCAGGACCAGAACTAGATATCCAGCTTCTGGCCTGGCCCTGTGTAGGACATATGTGCCTGCTGTGGGCACAACCATTCCCCAAGCCAAGGACCCTCCACGGAGCCGGGTGCCAGTCCTCTCTTGCCTAAAACCTGCCTGTGCTAAGGCTCTGTGCAAAGCACCTCCCTTTCCCGAATTTCTCCCTGCCTACCCCGCCAAGTGCTGCGGGGGCAAGCCTACTTCCCCTTACACTGCTGAGGCCCTGCCCACCCCTCACGTATGTAGGAACCATCCCTAGCTTGGGAACAGTTCTGAAAGCTGTAGCTGGAGCTAACCTAGACGGCAGCTCCTCCTCCCACACACATCCACCCTGGGTCTGTGAACACTCACAGTGGAGGGGCTCTCCTAACGTATTTTCACATTCATTCCCAACCCCAATCACAGACTCTGACTTTGGATTCCCTGCCTGAGCTCAGGACCCAGTTGGCCCCTGAGGTGTGGAGAAGCCCTGGCTACAGACTATTTCCTTTGCATTCTGGCACCTGTGACTCATCCACCTCTCTTTTCTGAGCTGTAGTGTTGTGGTTAGGATCTGGAGTGTCCCCCAAAAGTCTCATGTGTTTTAATGATGTTGGTAGACTGGGGTCTGGTCTGGAGGGGTGGATTGCAGTTAAGTTAGGATTAAAGGTGTGTAGTGGCCACACCTGGATGCAGGAGGGAGTGGTTAGTGGGCGGAGCCCTGAAAGGATACATAAGCTGCACCTGCCTTCCTGGAGGATTGTGGGACTAGTCTCAACTAGCCTCAGTTTGTCTTCCTGTTTGTCCGGGGGAAGCTGCCTCCACCTTTCTCTCTGCCGTGTGCTTCGATTGTTGCCGGCCACCCCT